>JAPDSC010143515.1:185418-198972 GCA_026290005.1 Latrodectus geometricus
TATATATATATATATATATATATATATATATATATATATATATATATTTATATATATATATATATATATATATATATATATATATATATATATATACTGCTCAAAACAATTAAAAGATAAATTTTTTTTACAGAAAATGGGAGAGGAGAATCACAAATGCAAATTTTTTCTGATTTTCAAACTGTGGAGAATGCTAATTTTGAATTCGACGTCTAAAACGTCGCTTCAGTGGCAGTGAATGAAATTTGACTTTCAACTGAATGAAAGACAATGATGATCGATATTCAGTGACTGTTTTGTTTCGGTGAGTACGATGTCTCAGCTAAGTCATTTAACTGATTCAGAAGATTGGAGAGTTGTTGGTAGGTTAAAAGGGGGCCAAACTCAAGCCGAAATAGTGCATGCCATTCGAGTATCACAAAGTGTGATTTCCAGGATCTGGAACCGTTTTATGAGACAGGAAGTGCAGGCCGAAGACCAGGGCAAGGTCGTTAACGGGCTACAACGTCCAAGGAAGATCGTTATTTAGTGTTAACGGCTCGGAGACACCAAAATATGAACGCTACTCTTCTCCAACAAAACCTTCGCTCGGCTACTGACACCACAGTTTCAACTCGGGCTGTCCGATACCGGCTCCATGGTGTAGGTCTGTATGCTCGCCGACCGATGTTGTGTGTTAAACTAACATCAAGGCATCATCGCGACCGCAGGGAGTGGCCAACTGAGCATATGAACTGGAGAGGAAATGAATGGAGAAATGTTATTTTTCTGACTAGTCCCGTTTTTCTGTTCATCCTGATAATATACGTATTTTCATCTGGAGGGACAGTGGCAGTAGGAATAATCCTGCGTTCGTGCACGAAAGTGTCAGATTTGGCGGTGGGAGAGTGTTGATGTATGGTGGCATCTCCATTGACGGGCGCACAGACCTCTATACCATTCGAGATGGGCCTCTGACTGGTCGCCGATATAAAGATGAGATCCTTAGAACTATTGTAGTCCCTTACGTTGAAACAATCGGAGATGACTTCATTTTAATGGACGATAACTGCAGACCACATCGTGCTAACCTGGAGGAGGATTTTCTTTTCGATGAAAGAATCGTACGAATGAAATGGCCAGTGTTTTCTCCAGACATGAATCCAATAGAGCACGTTTGGGACACTCTAGGAAGACGAGTTGCTGGCCACCAACCACCCCACAAACTTTCCCAGAACTGGAAAGAGCTCTTCTGGAAAATCACGAGTTGGGAGAGAATACCCCAACTCGTGATTAATAGCCTCATTGACTCCATGCCTCAAAGGTGTTCAACGTTGCTGGACTTCCGTGGAAACCATACCCCCTACTGAAAATGATTTCCTTTGAAGAAAACACCTTTTCTTATTCCTTTTCTCGCATATGCACAAATTGTGTTTTTTTTTTCCTTGGTACACAAATGTGCAATAAAATGCATTTTTTTCTGCCAAACATGTGTAATTTATTCTCATATAACCTACTATGTCTGACGACCCTGTAGCAAATCAGCTAAAAAGTTTCCCAAATACAAGGTCCACCAAAAAATCACAATATCCTTTAATTGTTTTGAGCAGTATATATATATATATATATATATTATAATAAATCAGCCTACACATTATATTTTCTAAAATATTACACTATTTTGAAAAATAATTTTAATTAATGAAAAAATATGAAAGAAAATTTACATTTCCCTAGAAATAAATGAAACAAAACATACTGGAATAAAGTTATTTATAGCAAACTGTGTTAGTAACATTATGATTGACGAACGGAGCAAGTTTGGAGCTGTAACCCTAGTAGAAAATAATCTGTTAATATCTTGATATCTTTCTTACAATACCTAATAAAGATAACCTCTTCCTTCTGAATGAGATTGAAAATATTTTTGAGTACCACAAACTATGCGCAAATGATCGATAATGATTATCTGCTGATGTCATTTTTTTTCGATGAGATATATATTTTTATTTTTCAATGCCGATTGGATCTAATGACATGAAGCTATAAGTTTTTGATGTGAAAAAAGATTTGAAAAAATTCTGTCTGGATTTTCAGATTGAAGTTCTTTTCTAATATCTGGTACAATATTGAATTTGAAATATTTTTTATAAATGGTGCTCAGAAAAGACATCGTCAATTAGCTATTTGATAAAACAGAAAGAAATAGTAACTACTATATCAAGATTGTTATTTTTATCCCTCCATCACCGAGAAAGACTGAATGATAATACGGATTTACAAAAAAAGCAAAAAATTTTTTATTTCATTTTCGTATACTTTTATGCAGTCGGTAATTATTAAAAACTATAGATGCAATTTTTAGAACACCGTAGTTGAGCTGTCCCTGAAACAAGAGGGAATCGCCAATTTACCATATTACCTTAACTGTGACTCTACAGAAACCGACCAAAGTACCTAGAGCTGAGGGCACTGATAGCAAGTTTGAGCAAGTATTCTATCAAAAAAATCATTCTAACAAAATATTAGTTTGGGGAAAAAGAAATCCATTATTTTTACGTGAACTTCTTGTAACTTCTTTCAGATTCGCTTTGTAAAAAGGTTTAAAACAGTTTTCATGTAGATTTTTAGGTCTTGTGCGAAGTTACGACTGCTGACATGCTGTCAAATTTGGTAATTTTTGATATTTTATAGTCATTCTCGACGATGTTGTATCCATGCGAGGTGCATCTTTAGCATCCAAATACCCAAACGGAATCGACGAAACAAAAATTGTACGTAACTGGTTGTTACAGTCTTATATAGGACGATAAACACCTTTCACAATTTTAGCCACCCGGCTATCTTTTTCGCCTTTACAAGAGAAAAACGAAAATGTATCGAATTTTCTGATTGTTGTCTTCCAATTTTGAAACCTTGTATTCGTAACTGAATGAATCAAACAAAAAACCGCAAGAGGATATTTTAGTGTCAAATGTCACCTTTCCAACGAGCATAAATCTGAAATTGTTTGATAGATACCTCACGAGATAGCGATCACTACAGACGTTTACCGAAAAAATAATGGATAACTTTTTCCCCAACCTAATAACTGATGTATTGCGTAGTTTCTCTAAAAAATATATTTTTAGTTTTCGTAAATACTTTTAAAAATAAATTATTATGTCAATTTTCTTTTAAATTCTTATGCAAACAATCGAAAATATTGTTTAGATTTATTTATATCAGTTGATTTTACTTTAAAATTACAAGACTTTCAGTAAAAGCTCACGATAAAACTTGGAAAATATTTTGATTTAACTTGAAACAGAAATAAGCATGTCATATTTTTGATAAGGTTTCTGTATTTCCATTTTTTACTCAATTAAATTTTATGAAAATTCGTTGAACTGAAAGGATTAAAATGAATATTGTTATTTTTTACAAATTGACAAATAAAAAAATTCTAAAAACTTACATTATCTATCATAATAATAAACGCGCTTAAAATGTATTCTTTCCTACACTGCAATTTGCTAAAATGTAATTTAGATCTATTATAATAAAAATTTAATAGTTAAAAATTTATATATAATCATGTCTGGAAATAACGAATTTTATAAAGAAACGCGAATTCCGTAATACTTCTCAGGTTTGCATTTCCATTTAATTAAGTAATTTTTTAAAAATTTAAGAAACAATCCCCGAAGAAACTTCATTATTACTTAATTCGTTAATAATGCCCTTTTCTTATTCAAATATATGAAAATTTAATAAGTTATTTGCAAAATGTTTTATGCTTATTAAATAATATCTATGTTAATCAAAAGTCTGATATCAGATTTTTCAAACTAAATATCATGCATCGTTTCTAAATTAATTGTGCAACGAAAATAATAAAAAGTTTAGTTCTTAATCATATCTGCATATAAATAAATATCAAACAAAACAGAAAACATGACGGACAATTTTAAGATAATTTGAAGTGAAACGTATGGAAAGGACTGGGATATTGTAGAATTTTTTATACTTTCTAGAATATACTATTTCTTTATGAATCTAAAACAAACACACACAAAAGTAATTTTAAATGTCAACTTTTACAAAAATTTTTTTTAGAACAAAAAGTAACTATCTTCAAATTTATAACATTTATTTTATAATTCATTGATTCAGTTTGCATTGAAATTTACTTGCAAAAAACGTATATGATTAACAAAGCTTTATTTTAAATAAACAAAATTAGATTTTTAGTTGGGTGAATTTTTCATCTCTTCAATTAAAGAATAACTTTAATTTTTGGACTAAGAAATTACTTTGACCAAATATTTCTTGTGATGTAAAAATCTATTATCCTCATTCAAACTGATCATTGACGTTTAATTATAAGTCACTCCAAAAGATTGTTAACCATAAAAGAATAAAGAAAAATCCGTGAGGAAAACTGCTATGATTTCAAACTAATTGCTTCTATCTATTTTTTCTCATTAAAAATTCAAAATGTTTACTCAGAACGAAGCTATATTAAAAGAATGTATCTTGATTTTTTTCAAGCTTATACAAGTGTTTCCATTGTAAATAGATGATTTTAAGAAATGAAGTTAAAATAAAAAATCTAACAAGAGAGTTTTAAAATTTTTATATATCCTTAAAAAAATCAGATAATTCCTTAAAAAAAAACCTTATTGAATTGTATGTTACTATGTTTGTTAAATAACCTGTGTGAGTGAGAGAGATTGATTATATTATAATATTCTTTCTCTCGTTCTTTGATATTTTATTACTCATTATAAACTTAATCCTTAATTGTACATTCAATTACTACATTGTATCAATCTTGTTTCTAAAAATCAAAGATAAATCAATTTCTATCAGCTGCTTCAACAGATTCTCAATATTTTGTTCTTTACATCTTTAACTGTTTCCAAATGTCTTCCTCTTAAAATATTTACGACTTTTTATTTTTTTCTGTGATCTTAGCAAGGAGAGTGCGACTTTTAACTTTTGTCAGAAGTTATAAGAAATTAAATAGATTGAATTGCTTTTTTCGAACTTCATACAAAATGCAAAATTTTAAGCTCACATTAGAGAGAATTTCTTCCACTTTCAAACAGATTATTATTTTTTTATTTGTTGGTAATTTAGAATTAAGAGATCATTTGTCAGGAATCCATGTTTTATAATGCAAAAAATGATCTTTATTCCATCAGATTTTCAAGCTTAGAATTTCCTTTTTGAATAAATTATGAAGAACTATTGCGATTCTTCGCAAATACTTTAAAATTATCACTAACTATACTTCTATTCTTTATTCACCACTTTCTTGGGAATAGAAATACAAGGTTGAGAAAAAGTAATATTAGATTAATTTATTTGACAAAAAAGAATTTCATTTTTCTGTATTTAAATATTCGATTCCTCATCAGTATACAGGTTCCAAATTTAGTTGAATGACTAACTTTCTGTAGTTAGGATAACATAAGAAAAAATTTTGAATGATTTATAACTTCTTTAAATAATAAAGAGATTTTCTATTCAGAGGTATAAGTGGAGTCGTAACATAGTTTGAGAATATTTTCTGTATTATTTATGGCTGCAAAAAATCCGAACCTTTTAATATTAATCGTTATCAAAATCAGCGAAATGTAATGAAAGTATGTTTTAAATTATCAAGAAGTGTAATCAACTCTCCCATGGTTTTTTTTAATTGATTTTCCAGTATTTTAAAATGTTTTTTTTTTCATAAAAAGTTTAAATTATTAAATTGTAAGGAATTTTATTGTAAATTAAATTATAAGGAAATGTTAGAAACTCTTCAATTACATTTAAATAGTTTTCCATTAATGTATTGAAAATTATTTGGCTTTTCCTAAATTGTTTATTTGAATTAGACATATTTCAAATATTAATAGAGGAAAACAAGTAATCCTCAATGTATATATGATTGTGTCAATTAATTCTTTAAGTAGTTTTATCTTTTTAAAGACTTTTGAATATTATCATAGCTTAAAAATTTACACTGTGTATGCAGACTTTCACTTACATATCTTTTACAATTTAAAAACAGGGAAACTTGAAACAGGAACTTTAATAAATTTAAAAATTAAACTTTGTATATACCCATTATATCAAATTACAATTCCAGTTGCGTTTTCTAAAAGAGTCATAAAAATAGCGCCTTTTATTCTAGAAGGCCAGTTGAGAAAATATGTTTACAGAGCTTAAGTACATTTATTTGTTTTATAAGATAAAGTACAATAAAGTTTTAAATATGTCTAGAACAATAAATTTTTAAGCACATATAGAACAATAAAATCTATTCAATTTTTTTGTGTTTTCTGTTGACAGCTTAAGTAAGAAAATTTAACAGAATATTATTATTATTGTTGAAATATGGATTCAGTACACCAAATCGGATGTTTGAATTCTAGTCAACATTATCGTCAAATCATAACGTATGTCTTGTATTATTTTGAAATATGGATTCTGTACACAAAATCGGATGTTTAAATTCTAGTTCAACATCATCGTCAAATCATAACGTACGCCTTGCTCTTTTCATTCATTTCGTAACAGAACGAAGCCATTAATTTAAAATGACATTTATTTTTCCGTTCCTTTTAGTTTGATACGATAGTTGAATGATTCATTTATTTTCTAAGAGATAACTAGATTTTGGATTGATTTATTGAAAAGACATATCATAAAAATGAATAGATTTTTTAGGAATTATTAATGAAAAATTGGAAAAACAAATTTTAATATTAATTTTTTAATGAATGAACAAAATATTTATATATGAATATATGTATTGCATAAAGGAAGGATTATGTACAATTAACGTACAAGTATCTTATGATAATTGTACGTTAATTTAATAGGTAATCTTAGTTCTCCATTTGGGAAAAATTTTATAGCTTTAAAATCTTCATTATGATATAAGACAAAACACTCATTTATTATATGTAGATATTTATAAAATATCATACACTCTTCACTTCATTTGCAATTATTTAAATGTGGAAAGATGCTTTGAATTTAAAATTACTTGTTGTGCAACATATGTCTTAGGGCTCACTCCCATTTATTATGATAGTTTTCCTCCAAGTTCGAAAGAAATAGTTAATGACAAGCTTTATATTCATAAATCATTAAAAAATATAAGTGATTGAAATACATATAACCAGTGAAAGAAAAGAGGCAAAGAAATTGTAATCAAAGAGTTTGGGACGTAAGCACAAATTGTTTTTTAGATTGGTCTCTTTAATTGACTGAACAACAATTCATCAAGAACTGATCTAGAGTAATTCAAATATTCATCTTGATCAATAATGCTATCGTCGATTCTATGGTTTATTTAAATAACTAGAAGAAATCTATAAATTTTTCAGTCCAGGGCAAATGTTTCAAATATTATTACCTTAAAATCTTTGAGAAATACTATAAAACTAATATGGATGAAATACTATATTTGATGGAACGTTTGATAAACAGATGATCGCCTATGTGTTGCCAATTTTCTATCTCTATACGCCTCAGCAAAACCTTTTATTGACTTTGTGAATATCAGTGTGACAAATTCTTATGATACTGTTTATTAAAGTTACGAAATGAGTGACTTAGAAACAATTCTAAGAAATTTTTTTGGAATGTAACTAATGTAGAATTTTCTCCATATATATAAATTGAATACCCTTTAATAATATCAGTTAAGGTTTTGATTTCTATACATCACAATAAAATTAACATCACTAATAAGTTCTAGCTAACCAATTCCAGTGATATATTTTAAAGGAATGCTAATTTTGTTAAGAAAGAAAATAATGGAGAACATTATTTTTTAAAGTATTTATTATTTTCTAGGGGTATATTAATGTGAATAGAAGATTATTTTTACCATTTCATTGACAGAAAAAAATATACAGAATCCAAGAAAAATTAACTCGATAAAATCATATATTATATTAATTGATGGCTATGGAATCACATTGCAAATTTGTAACTGAAATGACTAATCTTGATACAAATACTGAATCAGTTACACAAATCAATAAAACATTTCATGGGAAATCCCAATGAAATTTTTGTAAAATTTAAATCGAATTTTATAGTTAATTTATTTTTTTATATATAATTAATCCTATGTGGTGTTCTTTCATTAACCTACTTTTTGTGTACACCATACAAATAGTAACATTGTGATTCACATGACCCCGAAAAAAGTTTATATTTTATATATAAAAAATGTAATATGTTTGATTTAATTTGATTTTTTTTAACATAGTACTATATAAAATTCCAGAGTAAAACAGCAATATGCATAAGAATAAAGTTATTAAAACAAAATATAGCATGAAAAATTAAGATAAAAAATGATAAACTGAACTAAGGATTTAAAACAGCTATTAAAATTTAAACAATTTAAAATTCCAATTTTTTTCATTCAAAATTGCAATCCCAACAATTTAAAATTTTAATTATAACACTTTAAAATTCCAGAGTACACAAATTGCAATATTTATAAGTTAGAAGTTAAGAAAATAAAGTTATTAAAACAAAATATAGCATAAAAAATTAAGATAAAAATGATTAAACTGAAATAAGGATTTAAAACAACTAATAATTTATTGAATTTAGAAACTAACATACAGAAGTTTCTTTCATTATCATTTTGTGTTAATCTATACTATTTAACTAACTTTTAATCCAGGTTAACTAGTATTCAATATTTCTGATTTTCAAAGAAACGGTTTTCTATAAAAAATTCAATTTATATCACAAATTAATATATTGGAGATAGAATATGCATTCCAACAGGGAGCAGTACTTAGTTTGTCTTAATAATCATATTTCAAGACCATTAGCCCATTGTAGAAGGTAAGGTTACTGATAAATTAAAAGTAAACAATTAAGTTGAAAATATAAGAATTGATTAGAAATGATTAAAAAAAAAAAAAAAAAAAAAAAAAAAAAAAAAAAAAAGTCCTTAGCGTTTGAAATGCCAAAATAACAAAGAAATAAAATTCTTATGTATCAATATATTTAAAAGCACAATATCACAAATTTCTATAAACTTATTTCTGGGCTATGAAGTGAATTGATAAATAAATACTTATTGCAAAAAATAATAAAAAAATATAGTTTAAAAATGCAGAACAGAATGACATTTACACATTAAAAATAAAATATTTTATTTGCAAACACTGAGCTCATATAACAAAAAAACAAGAAACAGTACGATATTTATTTTTAATTATAATAATCTATTGACATTTGGTCATTATAAAAAAATTGTGAAATGCAAAATTTATAAACAAGTATTATACATAAAAAATAAAATGTGAAACTATGAGATAAAGAACAATTTGTAACTAAAATATTTTGAAATGGATTCATGAAAATAAAGACATTTACTTTAATCATATGATGGAATAGCCAATAAAATGTTTTAAAATCTTGATTAACTGATGTCAAGTAAGTTTTTGATGAATATCAATCATAAATATTTGGATTAATAATATAATGTGAACTTGTCTTTAATAAAAGTAAAAATAAATATGTTTAGGAATAACACTTAATAATTATTAGATATGGATATTTAAAATTCATAGTTCATATATAGTCAGAACTGAACTAATTTCATTAATCATTAAACTTTGGTCAAACTAAATACTTAGTTTTTATTTTAGGTCTAAAAATCATCATTTACATTTTAATCTGAAATCAAATGAATTCCATAAGTATACATGTATTCCTTAAACTTTTATTGTGACAAAACGTAAGGTATTCAAATGAATTTAAGAAAAAAAATTTTTTGAGCCACAAAATCAAAAATGAAGAATATGTTTTTAGTTTTGTAAAATATTACACATACAATTATACATTAATTACACTACATAATGAATTAATTTCAAGAAAAATACATTTTGAATGTATGATTTTACAGGAAATTATTTGAGATTAAAAAAGATAAGTATTTTTTTAAATTATAAGAAGCATTTTTCTCATGAATATTTCAATGTATAGTCAAGTAATTAATACTTGAATGCAAAATTAAAGTGAAAATTATTTTCAGTTTGCAAGTAAATTTTTATTAGATTGTTGGTACAATCATGTAAAAAATTTATGAATTGGAATGATTAACAAGGAATAGGTAACAAAATGATAAATAATAAATACAGATATATTACAAATAATAATAACAGTAAATGAACTGAAAGTAGATTTAATCTAGTACAAGCATTTTATTCATATAACAGAAACATTTTTTAACATTAAAAAATTATATGTAACCGTAAAAGTGATTAATTCTGTGATATATTATTCATAATTATCATTAAATTTGGTAAATGTGATAAATTATGAATATTTATCACTGGTATGTTTATAAGTATTATTACAGGTATGTTTATAAAATTTCCAATTCATATTTGGGAATGTAATAAATTCCGATTATTTTGTACAAAAATTATATTTCCTAGGAATATTAAATATTTTATTTGTAATAATTTGAAGATCATCATGATGACTTAGGAAAACTTACAATAATATTTCAATTTAAAAATTTAAACATCAGTAGCCTTTTTGTACATTCACATTTCAGTAGATATTTTAAGACAGATGTATCAAGTAACAATATAAATTTTTTAACATTATTTGTAAAAGGTGTTAAAAATAAAATTAGTGAAAATAAAATAAAATCTAGCTTGATATTTTAATAAACTCTTTTTTTTTTCAGAAAAAACTTTGCGCTCAAATTTCTAGATAAATTTTAGATTTTGTCAAGTAAAATTTGAATGAAGAGAATAATTTATATTACTAGAATTTATACAAAATAGTTAAACTTAATTTTGTATGCCCAAATAAAAAGTAAACAAACTGTCTATAATTTAAATTTAGTTAAAATAATAAACATTTCTAACAAAATTTTTAAATATTTATAACTTTAATTAGATTTCATATCATGAATTAGGAATTATATATATATTAGTAAAAATGATAAATAATCAATAATTTATCACACTTACAGAGTTTAGTGGGGATTATCCATAATCACAAACTTATTACTTCTATACAACAATATGTTTTCTTTAACAATAACAAAATATTCATTAGATAAATTCCAACTGCTGATTATTATATTTTTAAATAAAAATTTTTAATGAAAATAAAAGGAAAGATAGTAGAAATTTGTGGTGAAATATAATACATTTAATGATCATATTTAAAATAGACTGGGGAACTATTTGGAAAATATAACTTATCTAAATGATTATTTGGAGGTAGTAAAATTTGACTGTCACAATATAGCTCATTATAATACAACCACATACAATCTGGATCAAGAATTGCTAAATCATTCATAGTCTTAAATGCTGCCTCTTGAAATACTTTAGGTTGAGAATTGCTTAAATAAGGTAAGCATACTTCTGCTAACTGTGCAATATCCTTTTCACTTGCATTTAATTTTGTGTATAAATGACCCATTTCTGATAAAACACATAGCTGAAGTTTACATGCATTCTGCCATTGATAATTTCTAAAATTGCTTTTAGATGAAGTACAAGAAAAACCATTTCTCAAGATGCTTAGTAACTTATTTACAATCTGTTTTTGAACTCGTTTATAAACAAAGTCCCCACAGCTGTCTGCTATCAATAGTAATACTTTGAAAGCTTTTAAACATACAATATTTTCATCAGAAAATCTTCCAACAAATAAATTCCATAGTTCATGAATTATAGGATGCAATTGCACTTCAAAGTCACTTAGTACCAAAATGCATGATTCAATAATTTCTAAGCATAAAACTTGGATGAAACGATTTTTTGTAGTTTGAAGGTTACCACACCTTTTAAGAATTTCAGCAGCAATGGTTACATACAATGGAGGTGGAGTTTCATAACTATTTTCTGTGTCAGGAATAGAATCTTGTTGATTATTTTCAGAATTTTTATAACTATTTTCTGTGTCAGGAATGGAATCTTGTTGATTATTTTCAGAATTTTCTTCTTCAGTATCTATTTCATTTTCAAATTTATCAGCTTCAATTTTTTTCCGAGATTTATACTCTATTATAGATTGCTTAAGATCTGTTTCAAAATTAGAACTCAACATGTTATCATTTTTAGAAACCATCATATTTGAAGGAAACCATTTTTTGATTGAATTAATAACAGAACATAAAATTTTCAACAAAATGTATGACTTATCTTGATTAAAATCAAGAAGATTTAAAACCTGGAAAATAGAGTCTCTAAACAGTGGTAATACATCTGGGCCACTTTCTTCCATAACAACACGAAGGACAACAGCCATCCGAGGCCTGTGTAAAAAGTGATGAAAATTAATAGTAATGCTATTTACTATATAATCAGCATTCTCTTGAATGAGTTCAAGTACAGAAGAATATTCACAGTGATGAGCAATATGTAACAAGCAGTTTTTACCTGATTGAGAAATGACCGAGTTGCAACTTCCAGCATGTTCCATGACAAAAAATAATACTTTTATTAGAAATTTTTTAAAATTAGTTTGCAATACTTTGGCACATTTAGCAATAGTTTCTAATGTCAGAGCTACCTGGTAAATTTTATAACTGCTGAATATTTCAGAATCAATAACATCTATTTCAGAGCAGGTTTTTTCATCAGCAAAACTGGCAGATGAGCTATCTTGATTTTCTGTCATTTCAAGAGAAAAAAGTTCATTTATTATATCATCAGTTAAAGTAATTAATTCATTATCTGATAATTTTTGGTCAACAGCACCTTCAAATATTCTGCCAATTAAAAATATGCATTGTAACTCAAATAGTTGAGAACTATGAAGTTTTTCAATAAGATACTCAATAAGTATTCTGATGTTTGCATACCGTCCTAAGTTAAAACAAATGCTGCAAACAGTATTAAAAACTGCTTCACTTTGAAAATAAAAAAATCTTTTTCTAGGCCATATATCAGATAAATGCTTGTCACAATGTGAATTGGAAGTATTTTGAATCTCAAGTAAGGAAATATCTTCGATTAAATTTGCCACATTTACATCAAATTCTAAAATATTTATTAAACTCAAGATAATCTTTTCTAGATGAGGAAGGGAAAGCAATAATTCATCAACAGAGTCACCAAAAATTTCGAGATATCCTTGAATTGCTCTTAAAATAGACAGTTTTCCTGCATCATTTGCTGTAAGCTTGGAGCTTATTAATTTTGAAGCAGCTTTATGAAGATCATCTTGAATTATAGTATATAGATTTATTGATTTTGAAGATTGAAATTGTTTAGAAAATTTTGCAATTATGTCGGTAGCATATGAGGAAATTTCAGGATAAGTATCCACAGATAGAGCAAAGACAACTGGTAAAAGAACAGGAATACAGTTTTCAAATGTAAGCATACATTTGCTTAAAATAGAATCAGCAAAATTTAATAATTCTAATCTCACTTTCCACTGATCATGTGTAACCAATATTGTTAAATTTTCTATCATAGGTTTAACTTCAGCCGAAGCATTTTCAAGCCATTTTTTATCTTTTTTACCACAAGACTGAGATTCATTATTTGATAAAATCTTATTGGAACTATTATTTAATTT
>JAPDSC010143523.1:0-10295 GCA_026290005.1 Latrodectus geometricus
TACATATTTATTGTAATAAATTGATGAACACGTTATTGTTAATTAATATTTCAATTTTTCAATCATAAATTTAAAACATGTATCAGCTAAAATTTAAACATAAAATCTGAGCTTAATCATATTTAAATGAAATTTATCTGGGAGCAATCACTAAGCTACAACATTTGACAATATCCTTTTTCACTTAAATATATAAGTTTTGTGTTCCCCATCCCGAGAAAATTTTAACTATTTTACTAAGATTTTTTTAAGATGATTAGAGTTGATAATTTTATTTATCAATTAAGAGTTTAATACTTTTAAAATCAGTATTTCCCATTCAATGCATTAACATTCTGCATGTGCTGTTTCACAAAACTGATTGTAAATAATTTTGAGATCAAAAATTAGAATTCCTATTTGATACTTTCAGTGATTCAAGGAACATTAAGTATATGATATTTATCTTGTTTCCTGTTTCTTTTGGATTCTGCTATTTGTCGGCAAACATCTTGTCTGCGATAATGAACACGTTTTCGTTAATTCAGCCTTATCATCGAAGATCTACCGAATAATCATTAAGAGTACAAAAATTTAAAAATATTTAATTATAATAAGCATTATTAAATATTATTCATTGGGGGATATTTTGTACTCTTAAATTGTTTCTATGTCTACTTTTTAATTTACTTATCTTTGAGAGATTGCCGAAATACACAAAAGAAATAGTTTGGTCATGTTTTTCTCTCTCTATTTATTTTTCCTTTTTTATGACGTTTTGCAGAACACACCTTTGTCAAATATCATTCGTCTATATGATTTGATTTAAATATATTCTACTGGAAACTGGCTTTGATATTTTACCATGTAATTACATTTTCAAAATTTAAATCTTTTTTCCATGCGCGCCCTAGGCCTATAGAGCATATTTTTTCTTGCCAATATATAAATACAAAAACTTCTGGTGGCAAACAACCTTTCATTTGAAACAGATATTTTTATTAACTAAATTATCCGCTTACAGATGCCATTCAGCAAAATCAGTTCTATTGAAATATATATGGCTGTACTCAAAGCCTATTTGCAAAAACTAATCTCGCTTCATATCGATATCTTGTTTTTACATTAAAAAGACTTGGCTATATTATGAGTACATCACTACACTGGAATTCCAAGTTTTTAGATGCTTTCTCTAACAATGGTTTGTATCTTCTCAATGAAGGAAAAATATTTCAGAACCAGGGTGATTCTCTACGTGAATCAGTTTTTCTCATTACCAATGAGTAATACCACAATGTTAAAAAGTAATTTTATGTTTTATTTAAAAACACAATAAAACTTAAAATATTGCTGAAATAATAATTAATAAATTTAATACTGAGTATTTATTTCATTTGATAAGAAAAGCAGGCTTTTTAATGTTTTGCTTAGTTTTTGGTATGCATTTACTGTAAATCGTACTCATGAAAGTAAAATTGAATTTATTTGTAAGACTCATTTTACTTTTTTTATAAATAAGATTATTTTTATACTAATTCAGTGCACATAGTTTTCTTAAAATATTTAATATAAGGTACTGATTAATATTAATTTTATTTCAATATTTAAAACTTAATATCTGGGAAATGGTACAATTATGATGAAAGATATCTATTTTAATGTGTATCTTTATGCTTATATATAGTTTCGATCAATGACCCCATCAAAACATAAATACACATTTTTCCTTAATGTTTTTCAATACCATCGGGAGTTACAAAAGGATATAAATATGATATATTTATTGATGCCTTTTGTTTCATATTTTGCTTTATACATGAGCTTACAAGTTCTTTATGTTTCTAAAATCTCTCCACTCTCATTTAAATTATACTTATTAAAACTGTGTGGCCCTGAATCATGAATTAAATTCACTGTAATATTAGACATAATATAAATTTAATACTTTGGGTGAAATAAGGATTAAAATTATTTTCTTTTAAATAATTTATATACACTACTGGCCATTAAAATTGCTACACCAAGAAGGCGACATGCAACAGACGAGAAATTTATACGAAAGGAAGAGGTTGCTGTGATATGCAAATGATTAGCTTTTCAGCGCATTCAGACAAAGCAGGCGCCAGTAGCGACACCTACATTGTGTTTAAATGAGGAAATTGTTCAGCCTGTTCCTCATACACAAATTGCATTTGAACGTTGTTGCCTACTGAAAAGTTGTTGTGATGCCTCGTGTAAGAAGGTGAAATGTGTACCAGCGCGTTTCTGACTTTGATAAAGGACAAATTGTAGCGCACCGGGATTGCGGTTTATCTTATGGCAGTATTGATGCTCGCGTCGGTCGAGATCCAATGACTGTTAGAAGAATTTTGAATCGATGGGTTCAGGACGGTAATACGGAACGCCATGCGGGATCTCAACGGCCGCCTATCACTAGCAGCCGAGAAGACAAGCATATTATCCGCATGGCCGTGATGGATCGAGCAACCAAGTCACGAGCCGTGAGTCAAGAAACGGGGTCGTTTGGAAGACAACAAGTGTCTGCACGAACAGTTCGACGACGTTTGCAGCAGCATGGACTCTTAGCTCGGAGACCATGGCTGCGGCTTCCCTTGACGCTGCGTCATAGACAAGAACGCCTTCAATGGTGTGATCAACGACGAACCTGGGTGCACGAATGGCGAGACGTCATCTTTTGAGATGAATCGAGGTTCTGTTTACAGCATCATGATGGTCACATCCGTGTTTGGCGGCATCGTAGTGAACGCACACTGGCAGCGTGCATTCGTCATCGTCAAACCGGCCCATCACCTGGCGTGATGATATGGGGTGCCATTGGATACACGTTTCGGTCATCTCTTGTTCGCATTGACGGTGCTTTGAACAGTGCACGTTACATTTCTGGTGTGTTACGACCCATGGCTCTACCATTTATTCGAGCCCTGAAAAACCCTACGTTTCAGCAGGATAATGCCCGACCGCATGTTGCCGGTATTGTACGGACCTTCCTTGATACGAAACATGTTCGGCTGTTGCCCTGGCCAGCACGTTCTCCAGATCTTTCACCAAAAGAAAACGTCTGGTCAATGGTTGCCGAGCGACTGGCTCGTCACCAAACGCCAGTTACTACGGTTGATGAACTGTGGCATCGTGTTGAAGCTGCATGGGCATCTGTACCTGTACATGCAATCCAATCTCTGTTTGACTCAATGCCCAGGCGTATAACTGCTGTTATTCCTGCCAGAGGTGGTTGTTCTGGGTACTAATTTCTCATGATCTATCCAGCCAAATATTTTGAAAATTTAATCACTGGTTATTTCTAGTATAATATATTTGTCCAATAAATATAATTTTGTTATTTGCATTTCTTCCTGGTGTAGCAATTTTAATGGCCAGTAGTGTATATAATTCCTTTAACTTTATGTAAACTATTTGTGATGTAAGTTTTCTAGAAATTACCAGAAAATGCTAGCATTAAAAGTTTTTAATGTAAAATAATTTTTTTTCCTTAAATCTCAGAAATATAGCTTGTAAAAAACTTAAATTTTGAGTTCATCAGAACAGCTAAGAAGGTTGTGAATTTGTTTTAAAATTTAGGAGTACATTTTTTAGTTATTTATTTTGTATACTTTACTCATCTGTAATCCTAGTTGACTTCTAAAAATTGATATAATTATCATTGATATATATTTAATTAACTATTTTTATATTATTTCAGAGGATTCTTTAAACTATTAGAAATTTATGTTATAAATTACTTATGTTCTTTTATTATAATCTTGGAAATATGTAAGATTGAACTTAAAAAATTGCATTGAAATTTTAAAATCGGGTGTTTAGAATATATATTATGTCATTTAATTGAAATTACTTTTAATTAACTCAATTCTTTGGCACTATTTTTAATAAAACATTTATCAAAAAGGAATAAATGTTCATTTTATTTGCTTCTTAGTGTTATGTATCATGTGCATGCATATAATGTTGCAAATAATTACTGTTCACGGACTTCCTTAAAAGCGTAAAATTGAAATTGAGTAAAAGGATTCCATGTTACAAATTTTTCATAATATAAAATTTACTCATTTTTTTTTATGAATTTTAAGTTTTGAGTGAAAATTGGCATTAGTACCTAAGGAGGATAACCAAATCTTTCAACTATTGAATTTATTGCTGCTAACTATTTAACTTTTCTTGGTTAGATTTGTTTTCATTGTAAGATTGTTAAAAAACAGTTTTGTTGGATTCTCCTTATTCCAATTTATAATGTTGTGAAATAATGCCTAAATTTTCATAAAAAATAACAAATTTTTTATTTATGTATGTTTTATAGCTTTATCACACACATTTTGCCCTGTTTTTCCAAATGTTAATATTTACTATTATTAATCAATATCACAATATTTGATTTTTATAATTTATTTGAATATTTATCAATTTCTATTATATTTTTTTAATAAATTTTTAGTCTTCTAGTAATATATTCATTAATTAATAGATTATTTATCAATATTAAAATTAAATATTGAAAAACTCTTGTTTTTGTATAATGTTACGGAAATTTGTCAAATTCAGACAAATATTAAGAAGCTACATTTATTCTTTTATTATTGTTAAAACAAAGATGGCATTCGTAATAATAAAACGCTGATTGCTAAGTTTATAAAGTAAAGAATATGTTAAATACAATGGAAATTTCTTAAACATTCCTTTCAACTTTCTTATATTTCAACATTAAATTTCTATTTTATTTAAGTGAAAAATATATTGTTTTTTTTACAAACGTTATATCAATGAATTAAAAAAACAAAACAAATATATTAAAAAAGAAATATATTACAAAAACAAATTGATCATGGTTTTCTTGCTAAAGTTTTTCTGTTTTTGAATATTTTTTTAACAAAATATTTTAAAACGCATTTTTAATATTCATTTGTTGTTTATATTGTTTTTTAGATGGTGGAACAACAGAATGAACCTTCAAATAGTGTAAAATGTAGATGAATCTGAATGTTGTGCCATATTTTAGATGTTTGCTCTAAAGTACTCTAGTTTTGAAGTGTGGTTCAAATAAATGAAGAAAACTTGTAAATTAAAAACATGAAACAAATTATGTAAATTTATTTTTAAATGTAAATAAAATAAATTGTCAATGCATTCTTATTTTGAATACCCATCATAAGTAAAAAATGTTACTTGTATTAATATTTTTATATTTAGGGGCTTCACTCTCCGATTTTATTAAATTTTAATTTCAAAGTTATAAATAATACACATATTAAACATTCAAAACAAATTGCCCTTATAAGAAATAACACAACAAATACCATTTGTAAAAAATAAAAAATGTAATCTTAAATGTTAAAAAATGTAAGCTATAAAATAACGGCTGCCATCTGCTGCCCAATGGGTGCCAAGAAACTTTTTTGTTGGGCAATTAACATTTATATTAAGTCTATCAATATACAATAATGTTCAAATTAATATAGTTCTGGAAATATAGTCTCATTTCATTTACCATTTTTACTTAGAAATTTAAAATTATGCATGAAATATTTAGATTGAAAATCATGCAAATACTTTAACAAAAGCCTAAAAAGTGCTAAAACTTTGAATTAGCTTGTGAAACTCTATACTTATTATGAAAACATGTGTAAACAATTAAAAAAGTATTCTCAGTGAAAAATAAACTTCTGCTTTGTTGACAGTATAATTAACATGTGCTTAACATAAATTTCTTTGTTAATTTCACAGATTCGATGTAAACAGTTAGAGAATTAAGATAACCACATTAAGATAACCGTAACAGATTGTAATATAAGCATGCCATTTGTGCAATAATGCTTTTATAATCAAAATCAAATGTCTTATTTTGTGAGAAAATCTTTTATAAGGCCAGAAAAACTAAAGTTATTTGTTTATTTGAAACAATTATGGTGTAATTATGATTACATTTCTTTATTTTAGTTTCTTTATATGGTTAAATTTCATTTCATACAAGAAAATTAGGAATTACCTTTTCTTTTAAGACTAGTATAATAAACGACTTATATTAGAGTTACATTAATTTATGTTTCTGTAGTGTTGCTACATATGATTAAAGATAACCTTTCAATACACATTGCTTACAAAGTTTAAATCTACGAATTCTTCAGAATGCACATGACTCATGTGAAATAAGTACATGAGGATTGTCTTAGGACTAGATGATACTTCTCTCCACCGCATTGGCCTGGTTGGTTAGGGTTAGTTCTCAATATAAAAAGGTAGTGAGTTCGAACTCCTGTTTACCGAACATTCTTCTTGCGATGGCGACTGGGGCATGAAAAATATGTCGTGGTCGCAATGTCCTCCATTTTTCCCATACCTATACTTTGAATATATTTATTGCAGAATGGAAGTTTAAAACGCATAATATTTCCTCTTTCACATATGTATCTTTTTTTATGTAATATGCACTTCGCTAAATTCAGTAACGAACAATTTCCAATAAAAATGGAAAATCTAACTCGAGAAAACAAATTATATTTTTGCAATCATATCCTTGTCACATAATTTTTAAAAAGAAACAATGCTCGCTTCTTGATTCTCTCTTTCCGTATACAATATACCTTAAGGCGTATCTCATCTTTATCAAATCAATACTTCAACAAGGAGGAAGTAAAACACGATAGATAGCGCTCATTTTATCCGTTTATTCATCATTATGAACTTTTTCAGAAGTTTTTTGTCTTCAGAAGACAAAACTGGGACCTCTTGGGAGGATGAGTGACACTATAATACGTTCTCAAGTAAATTGAATGTTCCCATCAAGAAGCTGAGGACAATAGACTCCATTCTTTCAAGTATTTCCTCGGCACTTTTTTGTTGTGATGAGACGAGTCAAAAAGTAGAAGCTACTCCTATTTGAGAGAACGAAATGAGTGATATTTCAACAGGAAAATGTTTGATAAAACTCTAAGAGATGCGTTCATATTATTTGAAAAATAACTTTCATTTTCTATAAAATACTTTTTATCTCTTATTTTTTTAAAAAAAACTATAAGCTCATTTAAGTTATTCATAATTTTATCGTTAAAACATTATATATAATTAAATGAAAGACTAGTTAAAACTTACATTGCAATTTTAACTTTTGGGATTTTTAAGATTTATGTTAATCTTAAAAAATTCAAACATTGTTTTTGTAATATTTTTTTTATAAAAACATGATATAAATGAATAAACTTTAACATTGGAAATCCATTAATATTATGCATAGAATTCTACAAAGTTTAATTTAAAATTAAAACATCGACTTATCTTAATTCTTACTAAATAATTATTTAAAAATATAGAACAAGTTAAAAAGTAATAAAATATTAAAATGTAAGATTAAATATTTTATATATATATTTGTTATCTGTATTGAGAATTCATAGTTACTAGGTTTTGGAATAATTTTTGAGAGATATTCTGAAAATTTCTAAGTGTTTTTTTCGTAGCTATATTGGAGTACCTCATGATAATAATTATTCCATCAAAAATGTATCAATTCTAGACTAAATAAATTATTCCTGGAATTATTTTATTAGTTTGTAGATGTACAACATAACCTTTCAAAATTATAAAACTGTATTTTTATTTAATTTCAATTTTAGCTTTATTTTGCTTACTTAAATTTAAAGATATTTATTGTAAAAATTTTATTAAAATGCTATCACCTAACCTCAACAAAGAAAAATATTTTAATGTGTTAAAAAATTCCACAACAACAAGAACATTTGCATCAATATGAGGTACACAAATAACCAGAAACTTGTATGGAATTGACTTCAACTAATGTTGAAATAATGCAGCTGATTATATTACAATTATTCTTTATTAAGAGATTGATTTTATAATTCATTTTATTATTTGTACATCTTTGGTTATTCAAATTTATGTATCAATTAAAGCATTCTATTAATTTATGAATATCATTAAAGTTTGTGAAAATCGTTCGAATGTTGATACTCAAAAAACTACAGAGTGATCATCTAAATATTCAATTCAATTCTTCTTTAATGTCTTTTTGACATATGCATTTGCCAAATTTATGGACAAGTGAAAACTTTTTATTTCTTTATAGAACCTTTTGTCTTATAAGGATTTTTTTCTCCATATAAAAACTCAATTGAATTGAAATTAAGTATCTTTACATATATAATTGATGAACAATCAATACAGCTTCCCTGATAACCCTAAGTCCTACCTGCAAAAATAGTGTATGATATACAATCAAAGAAAAGGAAGGAATTGCATAAAAACAACTATTCTTGCCTTTTAACCTCTAAAAATAAATTCGTCGATGAAATTTTTTAATCTTCTTCAAAAAGGGGTAACTAATTGCGATGAAAAACTATAGCAACAATTAAATAATTAACAAAACAATATTAATAAAACATTATAGAACACATCACCTAGAATGCGAAATGCACTTTCATAAATAATCATCATTAAGTATCATGAAATCATAAAATTTCATTAAATTAAAAATAATAAAATATCATAAAATTCTGATAGTAAGTGGTAAGTCAAATTAGAATGAATGGTTGATAAAGGATTTTTAAGCCAATATACAGAATAGCATGATATTCAAAATACGTATTTTCATCATCATCAAGCAAAATAGATTATAATCAAAGCAAGAAATTAAACAAAATGAAAGTTGAGTATTAAAATGAATTTGCAAATAAATTCTATTTACGATAATTGACATAGCTATTTTAAATTATTAAAAAAAATTTGCCCTTGATTTTGAGACTTGTATTAACAATTTACGTTAGTACAAGTCACTCAATGTAAAACATTTCAGAACTTAGCAAAAGAAGTGGGTTTTATGCAACAAAATGAATCCTGTCTACTTATCAGGATGAAAGAACCGTTACATTTACTTGTTATCTCTAAATAACATATTCATGAAAATGTACGCATTCTTAAAATGCTAATGGCAATTTCAATACTTAAATTAGCTTAGAGCTGTTTTAAAATATTCTAACGGATAGTATTTATTTTTGATTGCAAAATCATTTTCAGAGGTTCACATTTGCGTTTTTATTTTAGTAAAAATTATTCTTATTATTTTTTTAATCATATTTTCAGCATATATTTCACGGTTTAAGAAAATATGGAAAATATTCACTTAGATACTTTTAATATAATTTTTATGATTTGTATGCATCTTTCATCGAAATTATTTATTGGCGTTCTGTCAAAAAATGATGCTAATATATTGTTTCAAATTTTGTAAATAATTTTGAAGTTTAAACATCTATGGAATTGAGTGCCAGAAAATAACAATTAACTTCTTTATTGTAAAAATCTTTTTATTTTTACATTTTATACAATAAATAGATTTAATTCGTAATTGTAATTTCTTTTAATTTAGAATGGTTTGGCTTCTCAAATTTTTTTAATTTAAATTTCACACTTTGCATGATATTAGTGCAATGTATTTAATGCAAACATTTGAGATTTATTTTTATGTGATATTATTGAATTTTTTGGTAAATATTTTAAGCCAAATCTTAAATAATTAAACTTTATTTCGTCTCTATCAATATGTATAAGATAAAGAGCAACATTTATTTCATAAACCTAACCCAGTTTCAATCTATTCAATGACATTGAGGCCATTCTCAGATTTTTCAAAAGTCTTAGTGAAATTTAAACAATTAGCTAATAATTCTACAGATAATATTTTACCACGTTATTCTTTATTTTTCATAAATTAATAAAATAATTTATATGTTAATTTCATAGTATCTGTAGATTAATAAGAGTATAAATAACATTCACTGGTTAATTTGAATCGTTATTGAGCTAATAATAAAAATGTAAAATATTACTGTTCTTTTAATGCTTGGGAAATATCTACATAATAAATTACATAAAATTAAAATAAATAATCATTTGTTCTTTGATTGTAAATAATGTTACATTTCTTTTACTTTCAAATAATGTTGTTATTGTCGTGTGCCAGCCAGGATGGCAATATGGAGAGCACAGCTTTACGCTTCAAACTGTACTGTCATTTGGTGTGGAGTCCGACTTTCTCAATACACACATGCAAGATACCCTTTCATAGGGTAGGCAACCATTTACACAAGGAAAGGACAAAGACAAGGGAACAAGAGAAAGTACATCCATGCCAGAGCCAGGATTTGAACCAAGGACCTCTCCTATCCGTAGTCAAGTGCACAGATCTTTAGGCAAGTGTAAGTGGCTTTACTTTTAAGTAACAACGTAAATTTTTATAAAAATATCAATGATTTTAATAAAACAATAATAATATT
>JAPDSC010143527.1:0-18937 GCA_026290005.1 Latrodectus geometricus
GTCATAAAAGTAAAAAGGCACGTAAAAAATGTCATGGTCACATTGCCCTCCATGTTCTCATTCTAAATTAATTCCTCTGGAGGAGCCAAACTTAGGGTCTTCTCTGGCTTCTTATATCCAAATTGAAAGACCTGGATGGTGCTGCCCTCTATAAGACAAAATCTTACTTCCATCTTCTGGGATGTGTTCTGTTAAAAAAAAATAAAATAAAATAAAATAAAGGAAGATGTTTTTTGTGACTTCATTCACCCAGTCCGTAGGCTTGGATTCGTTTAGAGTCATATGTAACCACAGGTTTGAAACTAACAAATCATAAGTTTTATTTCACATTATGGAATATAAAAGCTCTACATTATCTAAGAACTTCTATGTCTTCTTTAAATTTAAAATAATGCTTCATGCTTAAAAATAAGTAAAATTTTAACTTTAGGTAAATGTGCTTGAAGTCATGTGTTAATTTAATAAATTTCGTCTCACTTAAACATAGCTTCAATTTGCTAAATGCAAAGATATTACATGATTGCTCAATTATCTAATCTATAAAGACATTTTCAAATTAAATTCAGATTTTCCTGTTTACCAGAAAACTTCCATCTATTTTCAATAAAAGCATGTGCATAATCCAGGCTTCAGCAGATAGAAATTTATGCGATTGCACCTATTATTAAGAAATCAGGTACTTCTTAAGAATATATGCTACGAAGAAATTGAGATACACTAAAGTGTCTTTGAGATAAGCAATTAAGTGATTATCAGGAATAATTTAAAAATTACTTTGGCTGACTATATTATTTGATGAGAAAAGCTATTATTTAAGTATTTTACTATGATATGAACATATAAAATTTAAATTATTAATGTCTTTAATACAATAAAATGTGAAATCAACTCTGTGTGTGTGTTTATTTACATAATATATATATATAACAATTTTTAAATAGAGAAAAAAGAAGTTATTAATTAGAAATAAATTTTAAGAGAAATAAAAATGTTTTATCATCTAAATAGTATCTTATATAACATTAAATTATATATGACAGCTTAAAAATAATGCATGTTTCAAAACCATTTAAACTTCAAACTAATTTCTTAAAAAAAATATTTTTCAAAATTTCAAAATCATTGCGTTTTTTTGGAAATATTTTTTTTATATTTTATGTTATATAAATGAGATTTATTTTTTGAATAAACCATTATGATTGCAAGAAATACCTATTCATTTCGAATAAAATGTCTGCAGAAATTAATTCAAATCTCCTGCCCATACTATATATCAAAATGTTTAGTTCAGATGATTTGAAATTGTGATTTACTTTGGAATAAATGATAACCATGATGATCTTTAAGAGATGACTTTTATATAATTCTAAATCCAGAATTTTAATCTTAACATGAAAAACTGATTCCGATATAAAATGAATATTTCTTAAAATTAAAAACTGCTTGCAATATAAAAAGTTCCGATTGTGTGTGGGATATTTTGACATTAAGAATTTGAGATTTTGTTTAAAGTTGTTGCGAAATAATTTTGTGAGAATATTTTAAAAAACCGATCCTTGGAGTGTGTGGGAAGTGTTTTATATAGACAGATGCGTATTTGATAACTTTATTCCCAACGACTGATGACCCAGTATCAGCTGGAAGTGCTTCCAGATTTTCAAGGCACTGTAGATCTTAAAGATGCTTATATAATATTTAATTAATTCCGTTATGATGAATAATTTTTATTTATAAAAAGTTTGTTAGTCTATTCTTCATTTGATGTTAAAATTATTATATGTTTTTGTATTTTTTATCATGATTTTGTCTAGGTAAAAATTCTTATATTTCAGTCAAATATTTTCCTTAACTGTATCTACCACATGAAAGTGTTCCTCATAAAGAATTTTTATTAAAACTATTTTACATTACTTTGTATAAAAAATCCAACAAATCTTTTTTTTTTACTATAATCTACTAAAATTTGAATTACAGCTAATATTGTTGTTGTCTTGTGGCAGCTAGGCTGGCAATACGGTTTTCTCTTAAAGCAAAACAGAATAAAGAATGTTATTTAATGAAAATATTATAAGGTCTTTACCTCCACACATTATTGAAAATCACAGGTTTAGTTACATAGTTAGTTTATTAAGATTGATAATAATAGTTAAATATCATTAGTGAAATTTTACCTGTTAATTCTACTCTTAATAATTTAAAATCTACGTTTTGACACTTTTCTTCCCATGTTTCATTTAAAAAATTTTATTTGTTCTTCTGTAATATTGTTTATGCTTGTCTGTTTATTGTAATCCAGAGAAATTGAGATTTAAATTAAAAATCCCATTTAGTTTCTTAAATAAGATGCCATTTTGAAATGCTTTCAAATATTGAATAAAAGTTAGCATCATAACAGAGGTATCAAATTAATTCCAGAAAATGCTACCATCATGTGTTTAAATATCAACTGTGTAAATCATTTGAAAGATTAATAGCTGTGAATCTTCAAATTTAATTAAAAATTCTAGAGTAAAAGAAACTTAACCATGGAATTGTTTATCTTGTATTCTTTGCAAGATAATGGCAAAATATATAATATTTCAAAAGCAAAAACAATTTAAAATTTAAAATTGTAAAATTCGAAATTATTTTTCATTTTTTGTTTGTCCTAGCTTGTGAAAATGTATTATAATAAAAGTGTCTCTTAAATTTGTGGCATATTATGATAATTATATATGAAATATTTTCAGTGTACTTAACAGCAAAAAGAAAAATTTTAAATTTGCTTCCTCTCGAAAAAAACTCTTAAATTTTCAAATTTAAAAATTCTATTCATTTAAATATAGGTTTTAATGATAATACAAAAAAAACATTAATTTATAACAATGATCAATATAAGTATTTATGATAATCCTTTATTCGTCTTTAAGAGATGTGAGAGTAATTATTATATAGACGTTAAATGAACACATATTTACCTACGAGTAATAAAATATTCATTAAAATATCTTTTAAAAAGCAATGAAAATCTGAATTTCGAAAAAGCATAAAATTTGTCTTTCAATTTAAATAATTACTTACGTTACTGTAGTGTGAGGAGAATTGCTTTTGGAGATATATTTAAAAATTTTAAATATAAATTTTTGACTATTTGACTATTAGTGAAAACTAGAAAATATATTTAAATAATTTGTGAAAATTTATATCAATATAACGAAAATTCCTCCCACGTAAACAGTCTAAATAGATGTTCAGGTAGAAAGAGCACAATTTGTTTTAATAAATTATTACGAACCTTAGTGTTTATGTATTATACTATCGCATGGGTATGTTAGTTCATAGTAAAAATATTAAAACCAGCTACATTTTAATTTGTTTTCTAATAGGAGGTTTAATTATATGATATTTTTTATTTGTACTATGCTTCAAGTTTAAAGTTTGCATTGTAAAAATATAAGATAAAATATCTGCATCACGATATAGTCATAAACTTATGTTATACAAATGACTGCAAATGAACAAGAAATAAATTTTGCACAATCACTAACTTTTGGTTCTATATAGAAATAAATTTAAAGTAATTCTTTAAAATAAAATTTTAATTGAGCTTTTCATTTTATGAATCATTCGATAAAACAGACTATTTTATATTGAAAATACAAAATTTATTATAATGTACAAAAAGAAGTTTTATAGAAAAATTTATCATGTGCTAAAACAGACCATTTTATAGTGAAGATACAAAATTTATTATACTGTGCGAAAACAAATTTTACGTTGAATATGTACATGAAACTAACATGTAAAACAAGTACTTTTTTAGAATGTTTCAGAATATTTTCAACAAGAAGTCGAAAACTAACAATAAAAAAGTTGTTGAAACCGCATTTGAATGCACTTAAAATGGTCAAACATATAAACAAGCTTTTAAAATAAATGCTTTTCAGACTCAATATGCATGTACATAAAAGCAGAGTGCTTTTGTTTATGCATACCGTTCCCATGTATACAAAACAGAAATTTTCGTTTTTAAGAAGTTTTACCAAAACTTTTCTTTTCTATTCACATAGCTTTCGAACTAAACCTACTCCGGAAAATATTGTGTTAATATAAGATTTATTCCTTAAAATAAAGGGAGAACTTTATTAGCATTAATTATAACTGTACTTGATAGAAAAATGTATTAGATACTTTTAACAAAATTTGAAATTTTGTTTATGCCAAGGAAAATACCAATGGCAGTTTTTTCTCTGCTACAAAAAAATCCACTTTATAAACTCTCAATTTAATACAATCTTAGAATTCTGTGTATCATTTCTGTGCTTTCATAAGAACTACGCATGTTCAGATTTATGTATTCATTGTATTAATTACACACAAAAATGTATTAAATTGATAAGCCCCTTAACTTTACGAAATAAAAATACACACTTAGACAATGGGCTCCTAGCACAATAGATATTATTAAAATTGAATGTGAGTTACATAATTGGATATAATCGATTTAATAAAAAAAAAAAAAAAAAAAAAAAAAAAAAAAAAAAAAAAAAAAAAAAACTAAAATCTCATTTCAAGTTAAGGACATACTAATCACAAAATCTTGATTTTCATATTTGTATCATACTTGATATCATATATGACGATTTTTTTAAATTTAGATTCTAGTCAATTTTTCACGTGTTTTCATTTCTTATTCTTTTGATAAAGACGAAGCGTAAAAATGTTTGCATAGCTATAGAACTATGCAAACAATAAATCTTTTCCACCAAAATTTAACGCATAGAAATTGAATACTTAATAAGTAGTCTTTTTATTATCAATTCAATTCTCCCTCTTTGCAACAAAATGTCTTTGTTCAATAGCATTATTTGTGAATAAACCGAAGTGTGTGTTGCTCTTGTTCCATGCAGTTAAAACGCATCTCTACGAATAGAATTTCGCGTTATAGATGAACAGAGTCCTAAAAAGGCAATTTGCTAAATAAATAATTTTTAAGTAAATAAATATGATATAAAATTATTAATTTATTATAAAGTGGTATTCGTTACTCGTAATGTGATCATGTGCTCACAATACGATAGACAAAAATTACCAAATTTGTTACCAAGTTATTGAAAAATTTAATATATTATGATAATTTCATTAAAACTATTTAGCGCATTCTATAAACTATAGTAAGAAATGTAGGACTATATAATGAAAATATTTCAATTTTTTTTGTATAAAATTAATTATTAAAATGTATATAAAATTTTAAACCCACTTTACTCACCACTCCAATTTAAATAGTAAATCTCACCTGAATTAACCCTCGTATGCAAATAATGAACATAGAATAACAAACTACGATCTTTGGTTGTATTATATGGAACGACTTAATTTGCATCATAAAATGATATAAATTAAGGGATTTCATTGCTATTCTCAGATAAGCAAAAACTTTACTTCTTATACTAAAAAAAATCTTAAAAAATAATAAATGGTTTACTGGAGAAACTTTAATTGTACATGAAATAAGAATAAGAATATTATGTCTAAGAACAAAAATAAGTCCCATTGTTAGTTTCTTATTCCATAATTATTGAATAGAATAAAAACAAACAAGCCAACATGATATTTTGTGCATGGCAGATACCTTAGAAATACTAGTTTCATAATTCATGAAATAAGGATTTATTGGTCTTTATTTTACAAAATGAAAAAGTGTTTCTTGTTATATTGCTGTATGTTGTCTTGTTTCATTCTCCAGAAAAGCCTAATAATATTTCGCTTTTCTCGAAAATGAAACATGGCACAGCATACCGCAATATAACAATAAACATTTAGTTTATGGAACTAAAGCAAATATTTATTGGTTGACATTCTATAGTCATTATATTCATACGAGAGCTAATTTAACTGGGATTTACAGACTTAAATGTATGAGTGATGAGTAAAGTTAAATATGCAGTCTAAATCAACAATTACAGGCAGCTTTATATTTGAGAAGTGTATTTAGTTCTAGTTTAGGCAAGTGAAAAGAAAGAATAGGCATGTTAAAAATGTAAATAAACGTATACCTAAAAATACATTAAAAAGTTTTGTGTACCAGCAAAAAGAAATACTGATTGAGCATATCTTTAATACACATGCCTCTAAGTCAATGATATATTCTTTAATTAAATATTATTCATTACATTTAGAATCATCTTGTCAAGCTTAATAAATCTGAGTAAATATTTAATATTATTTACTGTCGCAAAATTCCATTCGAATGAGGTTTAAATATTTATGTCTTCCTTATAAAATATATCATAAAATTATTATTTTCTTCTTTTAATATTATTTCATAATATAAGAAAAATGCATCGTTTTCATCAAAAAATTATTATACTAGGCACATTCAAAAAAACATCAAAAATAAATTGTGTGATAAATGATTTTAGGCATTATAAAATGTAATTACTAGATTTTAGATTAATGTTATGTACTTAGAATGCATTAAGAATGTATTTAATAAATTCTAAATGCATTCTCAATGTCTCTCAATTGGATTTAAAAGAATTTTAAATATTTGTTCAGGCACATTATGTACTCCACTTCATGAAGAATACTTCGAAAAATATTAAAAACTATATTTCAATCCTGAATATTTATCTTTATTTTATAAGACCAGAAACATAAATAACAAATGATGTGTAATATTAAACAAATATGATTCAGATGCGAGTAATTTAAAATCATAGAAAATAATTTTACGAAAATATAATCAGTATTTTTTTCCACTTAAGTACATTGAAATCGTTATTAGTTGGATTTAATGTTAATTGAATTAATTTACTGAAAGCAAATATTTATATCTAACAAATAAAATTATTGCCATTGCAGATGAGGTACATTTTAATTATATTTATAGAATAAATTGTATACTCAATGAAATAAATGCACATATAACACAAAATAAAAAATATTTGAATAATTAAATACACTTTGAAATACGAATAACGAATACGATATACGTTTGGAAAATTTAGCATCTTCATTGTTGTATGAAAATTTATTATTTATTTATACTTATCCTAACTATGATCCAATAGACATTTCTATTAGTGTAAAAATACCTATCATGTTTCCATGCATGTTTAATATCCTTCACACAATGTGAAATAATAACATAAATTTATTAAAAATCATGTTATTGTAGAAATTACAGACGATTGAAACACAACACTGCATCAGGCTACCACATAGTTCGAACTCAAGTACCGAATTCCAGAAATCAGTACCGATGGAACCCTCACCAGTACACTGACAAGACTCGGGACAGGACACTTCTAGGGGGTGAAGATTCATCAAGACGGGACAAGGACGTAATGTCACTGCAAAAATCGTCCATGCACAGAACTCATCCACAAACATTTTTTTAACTGTCTAGCTATCCTTGCGCAATTGCAACAACTAAGTGACAACCCATGGGCATATTTATACCAAAACAATTATCTTCACATCGCAGATGCTATACTCGGACTATTTGAAAAACCTTCGGCCCTATTTGAATTTTTTTTCTATCCATTGCACGAAACCACCACCCTTAAAAATCATGAAGTTTAATGAAAACCTTATTAATTTTATTAAAAAACATAAGTGCACAATTAAATCATCTTGAGCAAACAATAAATTTAAGAATTACTATTTTCTAAGTTAGGCAATATAGGTTTATATTAAACATGAGACTTCACTGAGAATCTATCCAGACAATGAAATTATTCTCTAAAAATGAATAAATGCAAATCTCGTCATTTATTGTGTTTACCATTTTTATATATTGACTGTTATATTAATTAAATATTTTTATATTAATTTTTCTAATTTTATAATATTTCCAATGTTTTCAATAATAATTTTATAATATCTGGGTTATTAAAATAGCACAATCTTTAGCCAATAATATTTTGATTTCGTAATTCACTCATTTATGTAGCATCCTTTATATCACAGATAATCCCAAAAACTTCAATTTGGTAATGATTGTTTAGTACATAATTAATATTTATTTGTAATAAAATCTATGTGAGCAAGAAGAATTATAGTGAATTCATAGTCATAAATATAATGACATGGAAAAAATTCAATCGAAAAAAAAGTTTTATGACTTGTAGAACTTGACTAAAATAAGATTTATACTGCTTTAATTAATTCTTCGAAGAATGCTCTGTAATATATTTTGCAATGATGTCGTAATATTATTAAAAATGAGTAATAAATACTTCAAGAGCTCGGGGGTAAAAGTCTTGACTTTGAAGATCACATTTTCTCAGTCATAGTGGAAAATATGATGACAAAAATCCTATTGAATCAATAAATATTTTCCAAGATGGTACTAAAATCATTGAGTAGAATTTTATAAACAAATTAATCAAAATGTAAGTTTTTATGAAATATTTGTTTTTCTTATAATTTTCAAGATTCATCGACATTCTATGTATGTCGTAATTATGACATTTTTTCGTTCATTTATTATTTCTACATATGTATATAGAACTAACAAGGAAAAGAAAAAAGTTATTTATATTAATATAAAATTCACTATTTTGACGGTAATAATTTCTTAAATTTAAAAAAAAAATCGTTTTCCTTCGACTTTTACTTTAATTCAGCTATATCAATTACTGATCAGTCGGTTTAATTTATTAAAAATAAATAAAGGATTATTTAAAGTAAATTTAAATGATTGATTTTACTTTAAATAATTTAATGTAAATGATTGGTGCCAGAAAGTTTTCAAAATTGATTTAAGCGTCTGTCAATTCGTTAGCTCATGAGTTTAATGATTTTGGAGTCTTGAAAGGCATTTGTTTTACAGCAATGTATTTATGATTTAAACTTTTAAATCTTTTGCTGTTGCTTTGAAAATGTTTTCAAAATTCAGGGTACATACTTTTTAAACTTTGTTGCATACTTTGTGGTATAGCAGTATTGCTTTACTTTCTTTGACAAAAAGTTATTTATGTTAAAGTACATAAGATGTCATATGTTTAAGAATAGCTTAATACATTTGCAACCGTACCTTTTAAATTCTTAAACTTAACTTTTGTTTAAAATGTAACTAAAAAAAATTTATAAACAAAAGTTTAATTTTATTTTGGAAACTAAAGAAACATGAATTACATAATTTCGTTTAAAAAAGAAACTCGTATAAATAGTAATAAAAAATTTTTATTTTTACAACAATTTTTTTATTCAAATTATCATTTCGCAATATAAAACCAAAATTTAATTTGAAATTTTTTAATAAAATTCTTAACTATTAGAGGTTTTAGCTATAGCTGAATGTACACTCAGGAATATTGAAAATAGGGCATAAAGAAGTAAATTTAATTCATATCATGATACAGAAATGTGATTCCCAAAATCAACACACTTAAGCAAATACAGTATATAGAAATAAACTCAGTTTAACCTTAATAGCCTACTACAATAGATGGAGCCACGAAGTTGTTTGCTAGCACAACTCCTTCTTGGTGTTGGGATTTTTTTTTTTCCATCAGTGTAGATTCATTTGTATTTAATGTAAATAACTACATTTAAATAATTATATAAAACTTTTTGTTGTATACATTAACCTAATAGTATCGAATTGTTTTCTCTATTCTCCACTAATTCTCTTCGAACCTGGGTTGGCTCGTGTGTTTCTTTCATACTGAGTTTTAACAAAACATATAGGTTGGGGGAAAAGAAATCCATTATTTTCACGTGAACTTTATGTAACTTCTTTTGGATTCGCTTTGTAAAAAGGTTTAAAACAGTTTTCATGTAGATTTTTAGGTCTTGCGCGTTACTACTGCTAACTTGCAGTCAACTTCGACCATTTTTGATGTTTTACAGACATTTTCGACGATGCTGTATCCACATGCGAGGTGCATCTCTAACATCAAAAATACCCGAACGGAATCGACGAAACAAAAATTGTACGTAATTGGTTGTTACAGTCTTATATAGGACGATAAACACCTTTTACAATTTTAGCCACCCGGCTATCTTTTTCGCCGTTACAAGAGAAAAACGAAAATGTATCGAATTTTCTGTTTGTTGTCTTCTATTTTTAAAACCTTGTACTCGTAACTGAATTAATCAAGCAAAAGACCGCAAGAGGATATTTTAGTGTCAAATGTCACCTTTCCAACGAGCATAAATCTGAAATTGTTGGATAGATACCTCACGAGATATCGATCACTACAGACGTCTACCGAAAAAATAATGGATTACTTTTTCCCCAAACTAATATCATATTATATGAGGATGCTTTATTTTATTACATTTAGTATGTTCTAACATACTAGTTTTACTGACATTTATATTTAGCTGAGTATAATTTAAACTCATTTGTACTACAAAATATTAAGTGATATGAAATTAATGCCAAATTAAAATTTATTGATCTTAAAATAATTTCATAATTTATAAATTGTTTTTAAAAACTTTATTTATTTATTTATTTTTAGAATTTGATTCAGATAATTCTGTTAAAGATTTTAAATCAAATTCTGTATTTTTAAACAAACAATGTTCAAAGTTATGACTGTCATAAGATAAAAATTGATAAGCGTAATTATGTATTCAAATATCCTGCATTTCATATATTCATATAAAATTAATTTTTTATGAAAATGTTATCTAGAATAAACTTGGCAATATTTTTCCTTGACGTGCCTAAAAAGTGGATCTACCGGATCAATCATAAATAGAAAAATACATATAAAAAGTATTTCCTTCACATCTATAGTTATCTCTCTTTAAAGATTACTTTTCACTCATCAATATTTATTCAACTGTCTTCACTTAGACAAAAGTAACATTTATGGATTTACACTTTCATGTGTCCAAAATAGTCAAAGAAACTATAAATATTAATACAGCTGTTACATTTTTGTATCTATTCCCAGAAATACTTTTTGTAATATATCTGAGTTGCTCATAAATGAAAGTAGAATTCATGTGTTTTATTATAGTCTATAAATCTGTTGTGATTTTTAAATTTATGATAAAAAAATTTTCCCGTGTATCTAAATAACTCAATGCATAATATCATTCATTCAAATTTATTATTTTATATATTGATTTGATCTTCTTCTTTAGAAAACACTCCAATTTAATGTAAATAAAACATAAGACTTCATAAATCTGTAAAAAGGAAATCTAGTAGATTATAATTTGAATAAAGTTTCTCATCTAAAATATATAATAAATCCCTTCAAATTTCGTTAAATCTAAAACAATTATGTTTTATTAATTTTCATAATCGCATTAACTAAATTTATTCTCCGTCACGTTTTTAGTAATAGAATTAGTGGTTGATAACACTTGCTTATATGTAAATTAAAGAAACATATGCACATAATCACGGAAAAGCCTTATATGTATGCATTTCTTAGCTAAAACCTGAATTCAATATCTCAAAATACTGATATTTGCTCATTGCAGAAGTAACAATGGAATATATAAATTGTAATGGGACAATATATATATAATAAGACTTAACAGAATGTATTCTTATAAATGGAAATAAATATAAGTAAATAACTGGAAGGGGAAACTCAATATATATGACTTTATTTAATCAATTAAGATTCTTATTTTAAGACCATTAGTTTACCATAAGTTAAACATTAATAATTTATAATATTACACAAATTATATTTAAAAATGAGTAAATATAAATAATTATAAATATGACTGTTATTATTGAATAACCAGATTATATATCACTGGATAAATTAATTATATGTTTGAAACTTATTACGTTATATATAGTTATTACGTTATTTGTTTTTGCAATGAAGTTTGTAAAATAAATATGAGTAAGAAATGTTACGCTTGTTTCTTTAAACTTTATAAATCATGTAATGTGTGCAAAATTTCTTAAAAAAATAGATTGGAAATTCAATCATTAGTTATAAATTTTCCCGGACTAGTTGATATAAATAGAGGAAATTAAAACTTTTCATTATTGAATTAAGTATATTAGCTAATAAATTCATATACAGATTTTAAATTCAATGAAAACTAATTGGGAATAGGTTTCAATGAATTTTAATTTTATTTTTACAAAAAATTACCCTTTTTAATTGTTATTCGTTTGATAATCCAATCCATTAATATTAAATACTATTTAAAAATAATCAAAATACAAAAAAACATGAATAACGTTACTAAAATTCTAAAAGTAGACAAAGCAAAATTTTTATATATTTATATGCGAGTTTGTGTAAGTATATATGTATATTTACAAAGAGAGGAAGAAAGATAGAAAGAGAATAAAAAAACTTATTTACATTTCATATTTTGAAAATCCTCATTCTTATTAACATAAATTTCTGTACATTTTTGAGCTTTAATTAAACTTTCTTTATGCATTACATTGTTATAAATTATTAATTCAATCATCTCTGTTTAAACATATTCCTTGTTTTATGCTTCAGAAAGGGAAGTACTATGGATAATTCCTTCACATATAATTCTACTTCCATTAATGTAATTTTTAGTTACATTATCAGAAATACAATTTGAAAAATATATTCTTACATAAATTGTTAATTATAAATAAGTTATTTAGTTATATTTTCTAAATAATGAGAATAATTCTTCATTATTTTCTTTATTGAATGATAACATATTGCAAAATATGTAAATATACGTTTAGATGAAATTATCAATTACGAAGCCTTATCATTGTATAGATTGTTAAATGAAGTACCAAGGAATTTATCTATCATATCTGCCACTTTTGTCAAATATATAAATAAACTGTTGGTATATCAACACTCACAATCAATCCATTTTTCAGACCTCTAAAGACAAGAAAATATTTTTTTTCTCTTTCTTTTGATCATAAAACGCGTTTTAGTTTTCATTTAATCAATTTGTAAATGTTTTCTTGATAATATTCCTCTTTTTAATATTTTTACAATTTGAGGTACACAATATCACAAAACATAAATTAATGCGCTTAAAATTACATTTGGCAAATAAAGTTTAAATGTTTAATTTAACTCTTCCATACACATTTAAAAATTAAAATTTTCTTTAAATTTTGTAAGGCTCGCATTAACTTATCATATAATAGCATTTTACTGATACTTTAAAATTAAATTTTTATCATCAATTTTAATCAGAAAAAATCTGTAAATAACTATTTTTAATCCAAATAAAAATAAATGAAAATTCTGAAACCATTTCAATTCCGTCTCTCTGAAGCATTATATAATCTGCAGTGTATACCTAAAAATGTATTTACTACTGCCTCGTATAATATATTATATCCTTTTTATTTATTTTCATAATGTGGCAACGAAGCTTTAAATGATGGTAAGAAAAACAACTGTTTTGATAAAAAAATCCAGAAAATATACTTTTTTATACTTCCATTTATATTTTTTAATTCTAATTAAACTCTGAACTAATGCCAAAATTTTATTCCCCTTTTTTTCTACTTCTTTCTACAAAATACCATTTATTTCATAAAAATATCAAAATTTTATTTTTTAATACTTTCAAAATATAAACTTAAGGTTTTCATTCTATTAATTTTTTTTTTTTTTTTTTTTTTTTTTTTGGAGATTTTGAACTGTTTGCTTTAAACCTTCAAAAGTTTGATGAAATCAGTTCATATTTTTTATGTGCATGTGTGAAACACCTACTGCTCTTCTTCTATTGAATCATGTTTTTTAAAATTATACTCGTATTTTCTTCTTTCTATATTTCTCTAGAAGAGAAAGGACGAAAATACAGGAAACCCTATATTTTCTTCCTCGGTAATTTACATTAAAATAAATGTGTCTTTACTATATATATATATAAATATATTTAATAATCAGTTTAAAATAAATAGGTTATCTATTACACAGTGTAAAAATCATGCAAAGTATTTTTCAATAAATGATTTATTTTAAAAATCATCATAGATATTCTACGATATATCTAGCTAAAATTTTTTTACAGCAAAAGAAACAATGGATTCGTATTAGAATTTTCCAAAATATGGTTTTAATAATAAGTTAAATCCCTTTAGATAATAAGGAGTTTTTTAGAAAGAATTTTCTTAAGAAGCTTATGATTAGTTTTAATATTTTTCATTTTTGCAGCTTAATATAATATGTACATTATTTTTGAAAAAAAATTGTTATACCAAGCTAAAATGTCACCCTACAAAAGAAGTAGATAAGTATATATTATGTAAAAAAGCTTTTTAACTTAAAACTGATTTTAAGTAACGGCCTTATGGGTTTACAGCTTTACAGGTTTTATAGATTTATAGGTTTTAGATTATTGAGTCTAATAGAAATGGTTTTGCATAAAGGTAGAAAGAAATTAATTTCTTTTAAAAAAAGTGCTTTACTTTGATAAATTTTGAAACGAATATTAAAAGATGTTTCTTTTAAATTGAAAAATTTTTAAAGTATTTTTTCATGCTTTCATTGGAAATTGAGTATCATTCTTTCAGTTATGGTTTAATTCTTTGAATTTTATAACTTTCTTAAAATATTAAATTGTTATTTTATTCTCTAAAGCCTTGAATTTCGAAATTAAATCTTCCCAACAAGATGTATAACATTTAAAAAATAGTAGATACATTTGCCTTCGTAATTCGTTTAGTATATTGCAATTATTCATCAATAAAAAAATAAATATTTGTAACTTTGTTTCCTTTTCAAAATTATTTTCATTAAATTGCAGTAATAATATTAGCTGATCAGTTTTATTCAAGTTCTAAAATTAACTGAATCTACAAGGCAGGATTCAAATATTCACAGACTGAATATATATCGTAAAACAAATATGAATTAAAATGCAGAAACACATTCTCTTGCAACTATACACTTTTGCCAGTGAATGTAAAGTTCACCGAAGCATGTCTGGAACCCATTTGCACCATTTCCTTTAATTTGAGCTTGCGATGCATGCTTAACTTCGCATGAAGATTTAAGTTAAGGATCCTGCAACAGCCTTAAAAGGTCTGGAAATAGGAAGAAATCGCAATCAAGTGAATGAGGAGGATGAGACAAAAGAGTTAATTTTGCAAAAGAGTAATTATCGAGTAGGCATCAGTGAGCAGGAGCGTTACATGCAATAGCAACCATAACTGCTCAGCTCACATTTCCAATTAAAGATCTTTGTTCGCAGTGCGTCTTTCAGGGATAAATTCCAGAAGCGCTGGACACATCGCGCGAATAACACTTCTAGCATGACCTTATCCTTAGAGTACTCTTGGAGGAGTTTCTACTTCCGTGGAGATTGTGATTTTCTTGTTCCCAATTGCTTGGCTTGCGGGTAGTACAACAAAAACACCTCGTCTCAATAACAATTCTGTCTAAAGGGAATGATCTTTTTCAATAGCCAAGATTAAGTCTCCTACAATTTCCTTTCACATTACCTTTTGGCTTACGCCACGGCACTGAAGTTGCAATAGCAAATTTCTTTTTATGATGATAACGAGACTATAGAAATTTGAAAGCAAATTTCTATAGTTCCGTTATCATTCTTACCCTAGTTCAAGAAGTCTTTTCAGTGATAAAAGTTTCATCCTGCAACTAAACCTTTTTCTGAGCTTTAAAATAATTTTCCTAGATGGAGGGAGATAAAATTAGATGAAAGCCTATCTTTTTCATTATCTGATTTATTATTTATATCTTTTCCATTATCTGATTTTCTGATCTTCTTAGAATAGCTAATATTTATCACTGGAAAATAAATCTGTACTCAGAGATAATGCAATTTTTTCTTAGATACTTTACGTTAATTGAAATAATATACTTCCAGAAAATATAGTCCAACTTTTGAAGCCTTTAATAAACTAGTTTTATTTTCCAGCAAACATTTTCACAATTATAATCAATAACAGATAAATATAATAATTAGTAAATGAAATTTGATTGTGATACATTTTTGATGTGATTAAATAATTGCTGCTTACATGTTAGATTATGAAGATTATTACTCAATATTTTTTCCTAACATATTTTTCATGTATGAATTCAAGTATGTCACATCCAATCTTCAATTGAAATAAAAACATATCTACTAAATGTAAGAAAATTTTGAATTATTATGTAAGTTAAAGATTAAATACTTTGCAAACAAACACAAAAAATGTGGAAATTTTCTGATGCAATTACCATATTTTTTATTTTCTTTCATTCCTTCTCCACTTTGTTTCAGACATATTCTTTTATAGACATATTTTTACAACCAGCACAAAATCACTATATAAGTTTTCACAGAAAATATCTAGAGGTTCAGAGGAAGGTACTATTAATCAAAGCCTTAGGAAATAAAATTATTTTAATGTTTAAATATGTACGAAACATGTCTGGGAAACCATTTTCTCATTATCTAATATTGAAATACTAGGCAGAAGTTTAATTAGCTGAGAGAACGGGATGTTCTTTTCTGCTAGAGAAGGAAGGCACTTGACTGTCTCTTTGGCTTATGACATTTATATACATATATATTACATAAAATATGTTATTTCTTTTTCTTCAACTAAATACTCACACTTTTTCATTCTTTGACGCGAATGAATAAGAGATTTGTGGCTATGCATAACTGTATAGATTAAATTCTAAACATTTATGTAAAATATATTTAAATTCTTAACCCAGGTAAAAGTATTCATAATGACAAGATCTAAAAATGCTCAACTCTTAAACTTTAATATCTCTCCTTTGTAATATCACTCGAGGATCGTGTCACTTGTTTGAAGAGCAAAGCAATTTCAAGACGTCTAGTTTAAGATATTGAAAACGAAACGCACAGTAAAAACCAGCTTCAGTTTGTGTGGAAATGAACAAATATACAATTCATTACAAATAAAAGTTATTTGCTTGACTAAATCTTAAAATAATATAATTTTTATTCTTTTATACTTAGTTTAATTTTATACATTAAAGTATATGTTTTTTATTCCCTTTTTTCGATAATTAAATTTTGATTACATGATAAAAAGTATTGTATAAAAAAAGGCATTATAATGATTATTGAATTTTCCTTTTATACTCCATTGCTCAAAAGAAATGTAATTAAAACGAAATGGGTAATTACGAGTAATGAAAGTAAAACGAAATAATTAAATCTGTGAATTTAAGTTCTAACAAGAGAATAAATATTTAATAAAAAAGTTTCCGAATATCTTCTCTTTCTCAGAAACAAATATTACACCAACATTAACGAAATTCTTTCTCCCCCTAAACGGCTGTTTTCTTAATGAATTTCAATTATATATTTGGAAGAAATAAGCATTTTTCTGAAAGATGGAATTGGAAAGGTATAAATATTAAAAAATAAATCACTTTAAGATTTCAAATATAATTAATAGTGATATACTAAATTACATAAATGAATATAAATAATAAAATCAACATATGGTGCTACTTTCAAGAATATTTCATTTTTTCTTTAATAAATAATTAATTTTGTCGAGTGAAGTTCAAAATGTAATTGCCGTTCAAAGTTTCATAAATCATAACTTCACTTTATATAATCAGATAAAAAATTTACCAATAATATGGTTAAAATTTTGCATTCTCTATCTTGAGTTAAAATAAAATTATTAATTTTATAATTATTTTTTATTACAGTATGTTTACTTTCCTATTTAACTTTTAAAGTTTTATTTTTCAAGCATTTAATATATTGATTATTTTCATAAAACATTAATCAGTTTTTTCATGAAAATGATTTTGAACCATATTACTTTAATTATTGAAATAATTTCCGCTTTTGTAAAAGATAATTAAATACTGCTTTCTGCATTTTATAGCAACACGTTTGCCTTAACCCTATCATTGAAATATAATATTTGCGTTTAGATTTTTAAAAGAATATAAAAGTGATAAATATTCAAATATTTCTTCATAAAGCAATATGATTAAAAATATTTTAAGACTGAGTAAACTGCTTTTAAATCCTTTAATGATTGACCAAATTTAAGTTTTCCACTCTAAGAAAACGTTTTATTAAGTTTATATGCACACATTCCACTCGTATTAATATGACCACCTGTCAAACCAGAATAACCACTTTCATAGTGTGTATTGTTGCGAGCTGGACAGGAAAAGAGTCGATTAGGTTCCTGAATATCTTCACAATAGAATGTTGAGCTATTGCAACTCCAGTACCTTGGTAACTGCCCTACATTACGCTGATGAGGATCCATGCCACGAACAATCCGATGAAGATTGACCCACTGATTGTGTTGAAGTCTAGTAAGTTTGTTGGCTAGGGAAGAACTACATGCCTGTGATCATCGATCCACGTACTGTAGGATACTTCTCAACTGTACTGTAGAACACTATAGGATACCTTTCATTATCCTGCCATAAACCTGAGGAAAACAATGCGCGTATGGGGATAAACATGGTCTGCAAGAATAGATACGCTCATTTAGTGATCCACAGTGCCTTCCATAATGATGAAAGAAGTTCAGGATAATAGGAAAACATTCCCCACACCATAATGCCCCCATCTCTAGACTTAACCATTCCGTCAATGGTTGCAGGGTGTTTGCTTTTATAGGTTTCGCGTCATATACATTAACTTCCAACTATGCGATGGACCATAAACTTGACGTGATTCATTAGAAAACCCTTATTGCACAGATTGAAAAACTTAGTACTCCCTTACAATTTCCAACCTTCTTCACTGATGAACAACAATCAGAGTTAGGTGCATGAACCAGTTGGATTTTTTTGCAAACTTAAAAGACGTCCAAAAACATTTCCTTTTGGATGGCGGATAAATCACTACGTTTCTGTATTGTACCAATGATTGCATTGCTTTCCGAAGTCCTTAGATACCCTTTATATACGCTCAATTGCACTATGCTGCCACCAACCTTCTGAAATTAGTTACTTAACATAGGCATTGAAAGTATAAAAGGGTCACATTAATACCAAATAATGTATAAGGGCCGAAATACCAATTA
>JAPDSC010143536.1:2696-56598 GCA_026290005.1 Latrodectus geometricus
ATATATATATATATATATATATATATATATATATATATATATATATAAGTGCTTATCCAGAAGTGCTAAAGTAATAACATTTTTATTTGAAGGTATTTTAATATTTGAAAAAATATTACACACACACATGCACACGCGTGTAAGTATTTTACTCAATTTCATTGAAAATGTATCCCATCACAAAGAAATAACTGAGTAATAATCTTCAATTTCACTTGTCAAATATCGAATCCCAAATATATATATTGATTCTTTTAAACCACTTATTTAGTAGGTTTTATCCATAAAGTAGTTGTTTCTTTCATTACAGTTAAGATCATATGTACTTCAGTTTACTTTATTTATAACTTGTCTGAGTTAAACGAATAATTGTTTTTACCAATAATACTGAATACACAATTTTGTCCATCAATCAAAAACGTGTAAATTTGTCAGTGGGATTAGCTCTTCAGCGAGGAATTGCAATGAAAATTTTCTTCAATATATTAGTGGGATTGGTTATTTTATATATTCTTGGAAATTTTGTCTCAATAGCTATTAAAAACTAATTAATCATCAAGTAAAGTTTATTTCATGTAACATGTATAGAACATTAAATAGTAAAATATATGCTAGCAATAAATAAATCATAGTACGTATTTGTATCAATAAAAAAATATATGTGCATATGTTTTTGTACATCCTATTTATAAATATTTCAAAACAAAATATTTGGAATACTGAATTATAAAAATTTTGGTTTCATTTGTCAGTATTTAAAAGTTATTTTGTCACGTTATTCATGCATTTTTGTGAAAAACTTCTTATGTACATCATATTAAACTTAAATCTTGGGTACCTCATGTATAGAGTATATGATGTTTTAAAAATTCTTCTGTAGGAACCAAAATTTTAATAAAAAATTCCAATAGATTTTATTGTGCGTTACATTGATTGTTACGATGCAGAGATAACCATGTTTTCAAGCGATTTCCAATGAAATCTAGCAATGCGCATGTTGATATAAGTCGTTTAACCGTATCTGAATAGTTTTAAAAACATTGCATTATTTTAGCCTGATGACTCGTTCGATTTGAATATAAAAAGACGTTCAGAACATTTTGTGCTTAAAACATTGATTGTTCCAAGTACGCAAAAACATGACATGTAGTGGGTCTCTGTGGCTTGAATTCTTTGAAAACGGAATTAAAAATGCTGTTCAAGTTCACTTTGTCAATATAACGATTCCATGTGTAAAGACCAAAGCATCAGTTTGAGAAGCCATCTTCCATTGACTGGAGCCATAAGCATCTTGACAAAAAAAAAACAGAAGAAAAAGCAAAATAAAAAGACAAAACAAAAAATCGAAAATCACTTTATGGTTAGTTTAAATCAGCTAGGACGATTTAAATATATTTTATGATTCCCTAATTCGTTATTTCCGATAAACATTTTTTTAATTTTCCTTTTATCACGAAGAATTTTATCCATCTGAAATAAAGATTTAAGCTTGAATATTCCTATAATTCTTCTGTCGATTGTCGTCATAACTAATCTAATTATTTCGTAGTCATTAGCAAAGTCTAAAGTAAATGAAAATATAAATTGCAAATATACACTGAAAAAAATTTCCTATGTACACTGAAAATAGTTTCATTTGTGGCTAAGATAAATTTTCTTCCATAAAAGTTATAATCTTCTACTATACTAAGAATATTTTATAGTATTCCCTTGGATGTTAAACTAAAATTTCGTTGGAGGAGATATAAAGATTTATGGTATTTTCAAAGTTAAGAACGAAAAGCCATCTTCCATGCTTCTTACTTAGTTTATGATGATGGAAAGAAACCAAAAACATTTTGTAAAGTTATTTAAAAATAAGTAGTGTGTTATTCTTTCAAAAAAATGTGCAACTGCAATAAATGTTAAAACATTCATAAATGTGCGGTAATCTTAAAAAAATCTTCAATAAAATAAATTCATATACATTTTATTATATTTTTTAAATAAACGTAGACATTTATTGAAATTTTATTGAATGTATATTAAAAATGTTAGTAATACATAACTCACTTAGTATGCAAATTTTCATGAAAGTGAAAAGATAAATGTAATTCATATGGAAAAACGAAATGAATTATGATTTACAATAATAAATTATTCCAATTAAACGATGTTTTCTTCTTTAAACATTCTAAGTTTGATTTTAATTGTTATTCAGGGGGAAAAATATAGAATTTTAGTTTCTTTGGTAAAAATTTAAGCTTTCATCGTATAGTTTTTTAAAAACCATGGAGTATAACTTTTTATTTATGACAATACTTCAAATTTATTCTGGTTCCTTTTTTGGTTTTAAATGAATAACTTAATTTAAATAAACATTGTTAATCATAGCTTGCATTCTAATATAAGCTATAATTAAATATTTGTTAATTAAGATATAATTAAGTTTTTAAATTAAGTTATTGTATATTTACTCTTTATTAAAAAAAATGAATAACATTAAAAAAAAATAATGAGCATAAAAAAAACTTTCTATCTTAGAATTTAGCAATTGATAAGAAATAGCATTATACAAATAAAAAATCTATTAATTTTCTTAATTTTAATAAATTTATAAAATTTATTTAGATTTATATATATACATTTAAATCTTAAAGAATGCATTATTATATAAGAAATGCATCAAGCCAATCAAATAAGGATGCATGGATTTTTAAGCAATTTAACTTTTTCATAACTTCTAATTTGTCCTACAACGTTGCTGCAATCAAAAAACTCTTATGGAAAATTTTTGATAGCGTGGATCTTATGAATAGCATGATTCATGCTATCAGAAATAATTATATATGTATAGCTTCATTTTCTTTAGAGATACAATAAAAGAGCATGAAAATAAGGAATATATCAATCTTGTGGGACATAAAGAAATCTGAAAATACAAAAAAAAAAAAAACATTAATTAAAATCCTAAAATAATTGTTTTTTTTTTTGTACTTCTTGCCAAAAATTATTTTATAAAGCTTATCTCTAAAACCTTATATTTTCATAGTATATTTGTTCCCTCTCTCTCTCTCTCTAAAAGCATTTTAAGAGATATCTCAAGCAGAAATCGAAATATTCTTAAATCTTTTATTTATTTAGTTGTTCTTTTAAAGGGAAACAAAGAAAGTTGCCCTGGGTGAATTGAATTGGACATGAATCACGATTCGGTATTATTTACAGCTTATTGAACTCAGAATAGTTAGAGCAATTGAAGTGTTGCTTTTTACAAAGAGTGAAGTTTTAATGCCACTAGTAAAAAGCCAAGTCAAAAAGATAACAATTTTAAATAAATAAAGAGCTTTTTCAAAGAGAGATTTTCACTCTTCCTCCGAAGAAAGAGTATCTTGCAATGAAACCTGCCTTTGAAGTAATTGGAGATTGGTTATTTAAAAGTATAAAATAAAATTGTAAGAGTTAATATTATTCAGACAAGATATATTTTCTTAAAAAAAAGAAATTTAATGTTATTGTTAAGCAAAGCAATTAAAATAGATAAAGTATAACACAATTAATGTAAGTCACTGTATACATTTTATATCTTTAATATTTATGCCATATTATAATATAATCTTCAATATTACATATTCATTAATAAATCTTTGTGCTTCCTATATGTGTATATTTTTGTAACCACACGACTGAATGACACTTAGTTTTTCAAACTTACACAAAGATGATATTTGTGATAAATAAAATGTTAATATTTTCTTACAGAAATAACTTGCTCTGATAAGTAAAAGTTTCAACAGCACTTTTCTTACGTAATATGCACTGCTTTTTATCCTCATTCATTTTGAGTAATATTTTAGAAAATATTTGTTGTAATGCTATGGGAGTTTGATTCTTATTCTTAAAATTATTGTCCAACAATTGATGAAAGATGAACGCAACATTAAAAGTATAATTCCCATAATAGCATCATTTTATTTGTTAGTGCACACCTTTCATTTTGCAACAGAAGATGTGCACTAACAAATGAAATAATCCTATTTTGCAATGGTAGTCATTTATTTTGCAATGGTATCTTCAATTTTGCAATGGTAGTCCACATTTAATATAAGCTGTGTGAACTCATTATGACTGAAGGAATAAGTTCACAATATGTTGTTTCCATATGGTGCAAATTTTAATCGAGATGCCATGATCTGTTTGTACAAAGGAATTCAGGCATACATTGGAATAATAGTCAGTAATGTGAAATACTAGGCTAAAGTTTTGAAAGCATAAGTAGAAAGGACATCTTAACATGACAAGTAGGTTATAGTTGAAGTGTATAAGGATTATTTGATTCACCCTCGTAAATCTATTTACCTCTCACATAAATAGTTTTACTGTTTATTAAACTATGTATAAGACAAACATTTTACACATCATTATTTAAATTGTTTTTGTGAATTATTTTTCACGTGCCCTTTCCATAAACTTTTTTTTATTGATTACGGTTGATTGCACTTTCCATAAAAAAAATTTTTTAAGAGGAATATAAATTTCTTCTTTTCCATTATATTAAAAATTGTATAAAACTTTGCCTCACTTTTCGTAAGCCTATTTATACATTATTGTATTCAATATCTTACGTACTAAGCAATCTTTTTGTAATGTTTTTAGGAAATATTCTTTATGCGCATTTTCCATAGTATTTCATTGATTATAATTAATTGCACTTTCCATAAAAATTTTTATTAAGGGAGAATATAAATTTCTACCCACTTTATATTGAAAATTTTATAAAACTTTGTCTGACTTTCCGTAAGCCTACTCATACATTATTGCATTCAATATTTTACGTACTAGACAATCTTTTTGCAATGTACTTTTGAAATGATTTTAGGAAATATTCTTCATGTCGAATATTACATAGTTTTTCATTGATTATGATTAATTGCACTTTCCATGAAAAAATTTACATTAAACGGGGATCGAAATAACAATTCATAGAATCAAGTTTATAGAAAAAGCTTAGAAAATTCGATATCACTCTCGTAAATATGCTTTTGCTCATATATATTCTTATTTCTTTTAATATATTACGTATTAGACAAATTTTTGTATAGTATTTATTGTAATGATATTAGGAGATATTCTTCTGTGCAACTTCCACAATTTTTATTTATTTTAACACACATTCATATATTGTAAGAAATAAAACATATAAACGTCTCTAGTGAATGAAATATCTGTAACTAAAGCAGAAATTAAGCTTCTAACTTTATGAAACTAAGTGTGATTTTTTAATACACACACAATTACCTGAAAATATAATATACTTTATAAAATGTGTAATATATACTTCATTATAAGCACATTTCTTGACAATAAATTTAAACTTAGAAAATTATATTTCTTGTAATAAAATAATTTCAATTAAAGTTTTATAGTGGTAAATTGACCTTACATTTTTAATTTACCCTTTTACATAATTACACCATATGCTTTTTAAAAGCATCTAAACATCATGCTTGTATGTTATTGTTATTGGAAGCTTAAGATTTCTATTAATAACTTCTTTTAAATATTTTTATATTTTCTTTTATAAAGAATTGCAAACGGATTAATTTAATAATTATTAAATTAATATGCTCTCTATTAAACAATAATTAATCGTAATATTCTCTTATATGTTATTGTTATTGGAAGCTCTTGTATGTTATTGTTATTGATAGCTTAAGATTTCTATTAATAACTTCTTTTAAATATTTTTATATTTTCTTTTATAAAGAATTGCAAACGGATTAATTAAATAATTATTAAATTAATATGCTCTCTATTAAATAATAATTAATCGTAATATTCTCTTTAAAATAGTTTTTAAAATTTTTAATGGATAATGAATGCTTAACAATGTACATTATTCATAAAATCTGACATAAAATTTTCTTAAGTGCATACGTAGAACTAAGGAATTGTAATAATCAAATCAAATACGAAATTTTTAAAAGTTACTAGGATTTATGAGTCACTATATGTAGAAATGTTTTCTCATTTCTAAATATAGTGTTTTGTAATTTTAAAAATTTCATATGAATAATGTGAAGATATACGAGTTGTATTCCCTTTTTAAAAAATGTGTTAAAATATCTGAACGGAAAAAGTGAAAAAGTATTTTGTTAAGGACTTAAAACTCAGAGTACTATAAATGATTTTGAAACTTTATGTCAGATATTTTTTTTCACTGACAATTTAATCTTGGAGTAGTCATTCAACTAATCAAAATTAAACGGTCAAAATCAAAAATTCTCTGTTTCATTTATACTCTGAATGCTGATAAATTGAAAGTAATACAAATAGATCAATGAGTAAAAAATAGATCAGTGAAATACAGAAATATTTGAATCTTTATGAAAGAATCTTATGAAAGAATTTTTCATTGTAAAAACTGATAAAAGTGATTCACTAGCAAAATGTTTCCAATGTTTTCTTTAAAAAAATAATTTACTAACTTTGTAATCTTGTGTATGTGTGTTTATCTACCTTTTTTTTATTTTTCCAGTGGCTGGGCACTGTGTGATAGACCCGTCACCCACAACAAGGGTGGAAACTGCTACTCATTTAGCGTTACCCGGTGGGCACCACGTCACGGAAGCGAGTAACATTGCCGACGTCACACCACCATTGATAGGGCAGGTCACATTCATCCATCATCTCAGAAGAAGAAAGGACGAAGATACAGAGAAAGGAAAGTCCATGCTCAAAACGGGATTCGAACTCGGCACCAACATCCTAGGAGTCAGGAACACTAACCATATCTGGCCGGATATCTACCTTTTATTAAATAATATATTTCATGTTTATAAATACTTACAAAAACAAGAAACTGCAGTTTACTAAAAAAAGTTATTATTAATTCACAAGTTCACAAATGGCTTTAAACTTTAAAATGTATTTAATTTTAATCATGAAATATAAAATATACTTTTAGATAATAACAAATCATAAACTTGTTAATAACTAAGATAGAAACAAATTATAAACTGGTTAATAACTAAGATAGAAACAAATTATAAACTGGTTAATAACAAAGATAGAAACAAATTATAAACTTGTTAATAACAAAGATAGAAAGAAATTATAAACTTGTTAATAACTGAGATAGAAACATCATAAAACTGTTAACAATTTTAATCTAATAAAAATCGCGCTACATTATTAAATTTTAGGTAAATAATTTTTACTTATCAAATGCCTATGTATAATTATTATTGCTAAAGGAACAAGGATATTTGATGTAATTTTTTAATTTCCTTCAAATTCTTCTAGTTATCTGAAAAATATTTTGAATTTTTTATTAGTTTCTTTATATTCCGCTAATCATATTAGTTAACTATGTATTAAATCCAGGCTTCTAGAAATGTTGATATCGAAAGTCTTAAAAGTATTTATTCAGAATAATAAAGTATAAATATATGAATAAAGTATTTCTTTTACAAAATACGTTGACTATTGAAGAAAGTATATGAAGAGATAAAAAAAATAAAGCTCAAAAATCATAAAAGAAATAAAGCAATTATTTTTGATGGTCATGGAAAAAGAAGAATTATTGGATTTTATTTTTTCTCTTCTTGGGTGAAACTGCTTTGAAATTCTTACGTACTGCATTTTGGAACAATTTCTTTTTATATCCATGTTTCAAATTATTAAGTTTTGTGTTGAGAAATCGAAGAAATTCCAAAAAAATAAGTCCGGAGTAAAGAAATCGAAACAAATGTAAAATATAAAAATCTTTTATATGCATGATTCAAAACGAAATTTCTTTTCTCCTTTAAAGTAAAGCAAGATGGAAAATAATAGTCTGACCATTTTTGTATGTATTTCATACTGTTATATTGAGCATTTATCTGTCAACAATAATATAAACTTATAAATAAACTTGAATTTTAAAGTCTATGAAATGTCTGTAAGTTATATTTTTGAAAACTCTTCATTTTTTTTTCGTTTTTCAATACCCACTTACAATCTATGTTTAGATGATATGTATTTCCTTTTTGAAGTAAATTATCTAATTCTAAAAATTATCTAAATTATAAGATCAGATTATTTATAAAACTTTTAAATTTTTGATATTATATCAAATTGATAAAATTTCAATTTGACTAATGGCTTTAAGTAGAAATGTTATAAAATGTTGAGGATAATTTTTATAGTTTAATGTCACAAATTACAATTTAATATATAATTATAAAGAAAATAGGTTTGTAATTTTAATTAATTAATTATATTAATCAAATTATCTATAATGATTTGCAAATATAATCAAAAAATTAACTAATAAAAAGGAATTATATATTTACAAAGTATACAAAACAAAATAAAAATTGATAAACTAATTTTAAAAATGAAGATAAAAAAAAAAACAAATTATCTATAATGATTTGCAAATATAATCAAAAAATTAACTAATAAAAAGGAATCATATATTTACAAAGTATACAAAACAAAATAAAAATTGATTAACTAATTTTAAAAATGAAGATAAAAAAAAACAAATAAAATATAATATTTTTACACCTAATTTTATGCTTTTATGAAATATATTAATTTAGTGATAAATAATAAGGAGAATTGTTGTTATACTAGAAAAATTGAATAAATATACAATAAAATGTGTATTCCTTAAGTCGTCAATTAAGATGTCGTTTTAGACCGAGAATTTTTTTCTCCTAAAAGAAATATTTCATATTCTTTTTTTTTTTCCTTCTTCAAGTGCCAGCTAAGTTGGCAAAAAGCGGTGCTCTGCTCCACTTTTCCAAGTAAACCATAACTTGGTGTGGAGTCCGACTTCTAAAACACACATGTTATAGGTACTTGTTTATATGATAAGCATCCATTCTTATTAGGAAAGGACAGAGACAGGAGAGAGAAAGTACCTCCATACCACAACCGGAATTCGAACCCAGGACCTCGCTATCTGCAGACAGGCGCGCTGACCATTGGACAAGGTAGATGACAAATATTTCGTTGTTATCTAATGATATAATGAATAATAATGAGTTATTAAAACTTACGCAATTTTTAATTCAAAAATTAAAAATTAATATCATGTTTTTAGTTATTTTAAATTGTAACTTCTACAACATTAACACTACCTCAAAATTATTTATTGGCTGTAAATCATATTGAACTGAGAAATATTTTTCATTGTTTCATTCATTTAAATTTTTAAACGCTCATTTGCAGTATTAGAATTGTATTTTCTATGAGCATCCTTCTATTTCAAGAAGGTTATGCAGCGTTTTACCACAGTTACTATAATTTTTGTAACTTCGTGCCTAAATATAATACAAGTAATCAATATCAAAACAATGAGTAAAAAAAACTCAAATTTTTCTGATTTTCAAAATATTTGATTGACAAAAAAATAAGTGTAATTTTACGACAACCAATCAAATATCATAACTGAATTCTTTTGTGCTTTTATTTTACATTTATATCTAGAAATACACAATAACTTACTCATCATTGAAGAATTAAAGAGTACCTTATACAGCATTACAAATTAAAAAGTATGGCTTACAAAGTATTTAAAGCCGATGTTTCAAAACCAAATAATATGATTCTGAATTTAAATTTTGTAATTATTTTAAATGCATTAATATAGTGTATTTCCTAAAACTTCCTATTATTAATATTACAAATGCTTGATATCAAAATTATGTAGTGAATAAAAATTTTGACTGAGCATGCTACCACATTTTAAGTTACGGATCTCATGAGAAGTTCGAGTGGTAAAAAAAAAATATTTTCTAGAAATTATTTGTTATCGTCTCTATAAAATAAATATTTTTTTCCAATGGTGGGTACTTGGGGGATTAACCCTTTTAAATTAACCCTTTACCGTCCACAAGGCCGGAAATTCTCATATCTCGTTACCCGGTGGGAACCTGTGAGCCAAGTCACGGAGGCGAATAGCACTACTCATGTCACACCACCACAAACCCGTTTATAGGGCGGGCCACATTCATCCATCATCTAAGCAAAGGACAAGAAACACAGAGAAAGAGAAAGCAAATCCATTTCAGAGCCGGGATCCAAACCCGTGTCCTCTCCTCATCTGTAGTTAGTTACGCTTACCACTAGACAGGTTCGCCGGGATAAATAAATATATAAATAAATAATATGAATATTTCAATTTTGTTAAGCATAAAAATAATAAATTTATTTTTAGGACATTGTTAAATTAGCACACTCATTTGCAACAATTGACAAGTGAGTGGAAAAAAAAAACAAACAAAAGAATTATACAAATATGGCAATTTCTTTTTTCAAACTATTTCATGCAAGAATTTAATCCTTTATTCCACAAGTATCTAATCCCATATTATTCCCACATTTTAGCTTAACAATTGATCATATGACAAATTCTGTTTTCTGCCTCTTTAAGCTAGAAAAGTGGCCACCCAACTTGTATAGTGGTAAGCGTAACTGACTACAGATGGGGAGAACCTGGGTTCGAATCCCGGTTCGGGCATGCATGTACTTTCTCTTCCTATGAGTTTCTTGTCCTTTCTTCAGATGATGGATGGATGTTGCCCGCTCTATAAATGGGCTTGTGGTGGTGTGACGTGGGTAGTGCTTGGTTCATAGGTGCCCATTGGGTAACGATAAAATGAGTAGCAGTTTCCGGCCTTGTAGTGGCGAGAAATGGTTAATCACCCAAATGCCCACAATTTTTTAAAAAAATAGCTTGAAAATTTTTAAAAGTAATTTCTCTCTCACTATTTTGGAGAGAAAGTAAATTCAAAGAACTATTTTATTACTAATGAAAAGTAATACAAGTTTTCAAATTAAGTACTAATACTTAAGATTGTTATTTAATTGTGAACAAGTTATATTTATTTCTGCATTCTTATTTCCTGTTGATGAGTTTAGGCTTTTTAATCGAATAATTTAAATTACCAAATATTCATGTTAATAAGAAGAGTTGATGAATTTTTCGTACTCTCTATTTCAATTAGAAATAGAGAGATATTAAGCAATATAACACATACACTTAATTTGAATTATATCTAAGATAATATGAAATAAGTTCACTTTAAAATAAATTTTTTACTATATAATATTAAAAATAACCAATGAAACTTATGAATTTTTTTTATTTTTTAAGATATCTTTCGTCATTTTACCTTCATAATAATTAGATTTTCCACATTTTTGTCTTAATTTGCGATCATTTGTTTGACTTAATACTTAATTTAAAATCATCTCTTTGTGCGTACGTAGCATAATTTTAATAAATTTGCATACTTTATTATCGCTTTTACACATTCACTTTCACTAAATTACTTTATATTTAACTCGAAAAGCAAGCAAATTTCCGAGTATATAAATTGAATTTTATTTTTATTTTTTCAATTTTCTTTTTTACATATTCTTTTATTATTCTCTGAAAGCTAAAGGCGTTTTAATTTTTTTTCCAATTTTATAATGTTTTAGCAAAGATGAAGAAATCATGAGAAACATTTTTCTTAAATCAAATGATAATAAAAATAAAAACACTAACATATAATAAAATGAAGGATTAAATGGGCATGAAGAGTTAATATCTTTTCATCTAGTTTTAAAGTAACTTAATTAAAACGGTCCTCATAGTTTTCTTAAATGTTTCTTTTGTATTTTACTTTAATATTAAATACATTCCTTTTCAAACTGTAAATTTTCTGTTAAATGCTTTCTGGTAGAATATAGTTTTCAAATTGGTTTTTATGCAGTAAATTCCATTTGCACAAATTGTGTCATGTGGTTTTATACATTCATAACATATTTTTATCTATTCATAATACATTTTAATGGACCTTCCATTAAAAAGCCTTTTCCACTTATAATACATATGTATATATGAGAATGTGTACTGGTTGTTTCAAATATATTTATCAAAAATGTCAATTTTTTTTTCCAATGGCGGGCACTGAGTGATTGACCCATCGCCACATTAATTCCAGAAATTGCTATTCATTTAACGTTACCCGATGGGCACCTGTGAACCAAGTTACGGAGGTGAGTAGCATTACCCACGTCATACCACCACAAACCCATTTATAGGGTGAACCACATTCATACATTTCAAGAAAAAGACAAAGAAACACAAAGAAAGTTCAGCCGTGAACCGGGATCGGGGCCCGGGAACAACAGCCTTGGAGTCATAACCACATAGCCATTGGTGGGCTCCAAAATTGGAAATTAGATAATTTTTTTCTAAATAAGCAGATTTCTTTTAAAAATGTTAGTAAGAAAAAGATACTATTGAAGAAAATGGTACTAACCGCAGTCATTGTGAATGAAACCACTTTGTTAATACGTCCTCACTTGGATAACTTGGATTGCCACAATAAAGCAAAGCGTACTGTCGTGCATTGTGTGTATAATACTATGGAAGAAAATGGTACAATTTTACAAAGGATATATATGTATATATATATATATATGGAATTATTTTTGGAAAAGAATTTATCAGATTGACAAGCATTCAAGCGTTTTCATCAAGTATTTGCTCATGGGTCTTCTTATATTTCAGGAAGGGGTATCACGAACTACAAAGTGACATCGTAATATGAAATCCCAAAGATCTTTCAAATAGCTATTTAAAATGTTTGATAAATAAATTTTCACACTCACCCTGTCTAGTGGTCAACCCTGTCTGCAGATAGAGAAGTCCTAGATTTGAATACCGGTTCGCGCATGGATGTACTTTCTCTTTCTCTGTCTCTCTCCTTTGTCCTTTCCTTGCATAAATGATAGCCTACCCTATAAACGAGTACCTATGGCATGTGTGTACGGAGGAAGTCGGACTCCACACCAAATTATGGTTCAGTAGGAAAAGTGGAGCTGCGCACCCCATGTAACCAGCCTGGCTGGCACTCTACAAAAAAAAAATAAATTGCCTTACCTTTCTCTTTCCGTCTCTCTTTGTCATTGATACTAAATTGCACGCCGTCATTTTAACATAGGATTTTAATATCCATATTCCTTTATAAAATCTTTTTATATGCCTCCAACTAAATTAATGATCTGTCAAATAGATTTAAAATATCAGATATATTAATGAATGTAAAGTATGCTAAATATATATCTTTAATTTTGAATTTTTATTAAATGCTTTTTTCTGTAAATACTTTATATCACAAAATGTAGTAGGGAAAAAATATAACCTCAAACACATGCTGACTAGGCAATGAACACAAATCACGCAAAATAAAAGTAAATAAAGTTATGGTATTTTTCTATATATTGCGTGCCAAAAGAATTCTATGTATAACAGATAATTCTCAAAAATAAAATTCCATAAGTGTTAAGTAAATTTACGTTTTTAAAAACACATAATTATGAGTTGATTAAGTTGAGTGTGTATTGTGTGCAGTATATTTTTTTAATTATTATTTCTAATGGCGGGCACCCTTGAGTAAGTATAGTACATTAGCCCATTAGCCGCAACAAGGCCGGAATCTGCTACTCATTTTATCGTTACCCGGTGGGCACCTGTGAAACAAGTCACGGAGGTACGAGTAGTATCGCCCACGCCACCACAAACGCGTTTATAGGGCAGGCCACATTCATCCATCATCTGAGGAAAGGACAAGAAACACAGTGAGTGAAAGAGAAAGTACATCCATGCCCGAGCTGGGATTCGAACCCAGGTCCTCCCCATCCATAATCAGTTCCTTGTGTGCAGTATCTTATTTCTTTAATTTTCTTAAGTGTGTGTGTGTGTTAAAAATAAAATAAGGCTTAAAACACGTAGAGTTCACTACTTTTGTGAAATATATAAACTAAATATGTTACTATACATTATAAACTATTATTTGACAGTAAAAAATTTAATTAAATTCCCTTATCTTTTACTAAATCATCTACGTAAGATTAAAATATAAAATTTCCTTTTCCTAAGTTTCATTTTGATATATTTTGGAAATAACTTTCGTAAAATATTAAATAATGTTTCAGTTCAGGAATAGTTTGAACTGAAATAATAAGCTGCCCTTTAAACTGAATCAACTAAATTTTCGATGAAGCCGCTGTTGAAACAGAGTTTTATATCTACTCAAGGGACTATTACTCAAAAACTATTTTTGTTTCGTATTTTTCTTGAGAGAGAAAAGTTAAAGGATGTAATAAATGGTTTAGAAGATCCTTTATATAATTGAAAGTTTAATCATTTTCTTTTTGCTTTTTGTCTCGTTGCTTTTGATTATTTGCATCAGTGGAACAATTATTTTTCATAATTATCTCGTTTTTTAGAGACTACTTTCTGTTTTACACTCAATAGTATAATTAGTAAAAATATATTATTACATTAAATATATTATTAATAAAAATATATTATTACATGTATTAAAATACATTAGTAATAAAAATATATTAATTAAAATATATTATTAATAAAAACATATTATTACATGTTTGTAAAAGCTTAAGTATATTTTATTGATAAGCTAAACTATTTTTTTTCCCAAATTCTTAATATTTCCATATAACATCTAATTTTATTTAGTAATTTCAGCTTAAATAATTTGAAATTCTAATAACATTTATTGAAGAAATAATCTTCCATCTTTATAATTACAAATTTCAAAATCAATCAATTTAATTTCAATCAATCAATTTATTTGCTTGTAAGCTAAAGAAAACACATTTATAAATTTTAACCTATTAATGGGAATTAAATATACTTTCAATCTGTATGCAGATATTTGTTGACAATGATCCCAAAAATCCACCAATAAGCAAATATTTGACAGAAATCAATCAATAAGTAAACCAATGAGCACTGAGCAATGATGGCATTCTCTAAACCTAATCCAGATTAATCACAATACCGGAATTGACGCAGTCTATCAAAAATTGGTCACATTTCTGTTATTTACTCTCTGCGTCTTTCTCTCTCAGCTTAGGATTTTGCGGTATTTATGAGGTAGTATTACTTGTCTAGCAGCTAGGATTCAAGGATCTAGTTTTCGACGTCCTTAGTTTATTGAGAAAAAAAATCAGAAAAATAAGTATTAGAGGCCGAATCATATTCAGGATAAAAGACGATACATCATTACAGTTTGTTGACATTGTGTCTTTTGTAATGTTTAAGAGAGATAACGTAAATATATCCATGGATACAAGAATATCATGTTTTTCCTTTAAGATTTTTTTTGTTTTATACCATAATTTGTGATAGTTATTTGTTTCTTTCTCTTATATAAAAAAAGATGTCGTATAATTCCATTTTTTCTTTTTATTTATCAATTAAGTGTTATTAGAATAAGCAAGTGTCAATTTCTTTATTATTGATATTTTTTTACTTAATTATTTTTTTAAATATAATGATACCAGGAAAAAGAATATAAGATAAAGAAAATTAATCATTATTATAATGTAAAGAATATAAAATATTATTTTAATATATAGTAAGAAAATAAGAGATAACAATTATTTTCGGGTTATAGATGGAATTTTACTTCACTGAGTTTTATTATTCATAAATTCTATGCATGATTATTATTTTGGTTAAGTAAATAATAATCATGCATACAATTCACTCAGTGAAATAAAATTCCATAATTTGAAATTTATTGATTTTTTTCTAATTTTTTTGGGTTTAAGTTTATTACGATTGAAATAAAATTTTATTACTTTGGGGTAGCCAAAAGTGTTTGCCAATTGGATTTAAAAATTATTGTTCATCACTAAATTTAATTTAAATTTTATTGATTACTCATCACTAAATAAAATTTAAATTTTATATTGGTAACACCAATAATTCCGAATTAATGTTATTAAAGCCAATTCGGAATTATTGGTGTTACCATAAGTACTCGATATCAAATTTCCGATTTTGATAAGAATCTTCAATAGTTTCTTCGTCTGCTGAATTACAATTTAATTTCACATGCACGAAATTAGGTAGAAAAAACAGCACGTAAGTAGGTAGGTAGGCAGCTTTGTATCTTTGAAGAATAAGAGCAGTTTTTTCACGGTCATTATTGCATCGAGGGAGATAGATGTTGCGCTTTGCACTATCTTCGGAGTGAATGCTTGGGAGTTTGCCACTTTTCCAGGTTTTCTCTCTTGCAATGCATGATTATTATCTATAAAAAGTCTCCTGGAAGGTAATTTATTAGGTGGTTGTTAAAATATATTGCACAGCCTTCGGATATTTGATTGTCCACTAATCGTTATCGTAGTGGATCATACACTCATACATCATACATGGACTCATACATCATATTTTGAGAGTAGTTGAGATTGAACCTGCTTACTTTCAACTCAAGGAGATCACTTATCAATTTAAACATGCACCTATGAAGCAAAATATATCCAACAAGTTCTTCTTTTAGAAATTTTAAGAAGAAAATCAAACCGGTATTTTTTTTTTCGTTTAGAGTTCTGAAATAAATTACTTTGTTTAATAGGTCCGAATTTCTGTAAAACTTAATATTAGAAATATTCTATATATCATTTCAAACAGAGATTGGTATGACAACTTCACTATATAAATGCTGTATATCATTTAAATGGGGAATCTATCGCTCAGAATACGGAAATTGTTCATAGATAGCATAAAATTCTATTCGTGTATTTCAAATAAAATAAATCTTCTTCTTTTTCACGCAGCCAAGAAGAGAAAAGTATTGGAGAGTCTATATTCTGACAGAGATTTATTCAAGAAAAACGGATGATCCTTTTTATTTCCAGACGCGAGGATACCCTGAGAAAGGGATTCTCCAAAATTTACATTCCTGCATTTTCGCCATTCACTCATCTCTGAGATTACTTTTGCTTGTGAAAGGAATACACATGCATTAGCATAAACCAGATTTTACCGGTTTTATCTTCCGAATGGAATCAAGATGTTTCTTATAATGCACTTAACAATTTTTTTTTATTTATGTTTAAATCACACGCCATGTGCATTCTGTAAATAATATACAAATAAATTCCAAGTAGCCCATCTGGCGTTAGAATCTACAGAATAGTTATATAAGGATTTTTCTTAAAATTCAAATTATTCAAGTTATCTCATGTAGGTTTAAACTATAAATGTCATTCAGTTTCTTTTAAAATAAAGATTGATCCTTATCATTGATTATCAGAATCTCTTATTTATTATTTTTGAAGTTTTAAAATTTTTGATATATATATATTATAATGCCTAGTTACAAATATTAAAATGTTGAACAATTCAACTCATACAAAATTTAAAATATCCAAAATATATATAAGAAAGGTACTGAGTTATCTCAACTAAAATAACCATCCTCGCTTAAATCTGCAAAACAGCAAATTAACTCGGCAGTGAACACCTGGATGAAGGAATACCTCCACAAAGAGTCAACTGGCAAGAAGTGAGAAAGCCTGATCAACAATGGGACAATAGATCCCAACCTCCCGTGAGCCTTAATGATTGCCAACTTTCGTCTTAAGACAGGACACGACTACCTTCCATCTCACTTACAGAAAATAAAAGTCGTTGCTTCGCCAAAATGCACCCTTTGTGGACATGAAGAGATGAATGGCGAACATCTGGAATCCTGTCCAGCTCTTGACCACTCCACACTGGATCAGATTGAAGAACTTAAGAGGGCTCATCTCTACTGGTCAGCGAGCAATCTCATGGCTGAACTGCCAAGGGTGGGCGTTGGCTAGTCGTAGCAGCAGTAAAAGTATATAAGACTTCAGCCATTGCAGAAAAGTACATACATTGTGCCAATCAACACCCCCTGATGAAGGCAAGTTGGTACTTCCCTATTTTTCATCTTCATCTAAATTTATTCATATTGTAAATTTCACTTTGTATGTTCTAATCATGTATTATATCTTTTGCTTTTGTAATTTTAAACAATTCATCGTAAGAGATAATCCTGTAAGAAAAAATCTTCTTGAAATGATGGTTCTTTATCTCACTCAATATGAGTAGTCAACAAATAATTTCTGAATTTTTTTTTTCGATCTCAATTCTTTCTAATTATAAAATATTAATATCTTCCTTTTTAGTTATTTCCGCAGACTATCCTTTATGTCATCAATCATTTTTCTGTTTGATATTCACGTTGTAGTTTTTAAAAATATTTATGTAGCTTACTTTTTATCTAAGCTCTCTATATTATTCCTTTATTTCTTAATAATCCAACTCAATTTTTTCATTTCTCAATTTATTTTCTTACATGTTGATATTCTGGCAAATTTTAAATAATAAAGTCCTCTTCATTTTTAGATAGCAGAAATTTTAGTCAACTTCAAGCTTTTTTCTTTCAAATGCTAATATCTATTCAGAATATTATATTCAATCAATAGAAATTATTTTTTAAGACTTATTATATTGATAAAATGTATTTTTTTTTCTTTATATTATAGCTATATTTCACTTAAATGTTTTACTTTCATTTACATATATAACAGGCTTAACCATCTTATAGCAATTTAAAAATGCATCTTTTACTTGAATTTTTTATAGTGCCTTTATTTAATAATAAAATAGTTTCCTTTTGAAAGATAATCACTTTTCTTTGAAAATAATCTATAAAGAGCCTGTCTTCCAAAATATTTTATATTTTAATTAGTTGAAAATATTGAATTCCGAATTTTTTTTTCTTTTTTCTCATTTTTATCAGAATATTAAACTTTATACCTAGTAAAAACATATTTCCTTATACCGAATTCAATTTATGATTGCATAAAATTTTATGAAAAGGAAATTTACTTTTTATTCCTAATAAAAACTATTTTTTCTCATAAAGAAAAAATTTTCATTGTTATTAAATGGTTAACGATTTTTCTAAGAAATGAAAAAATATTATATGGAATTTAAATATGAAACCTGCTTTCGCAAATCATTTTTTCTTATCATCTCTTTATTTTACGTTTGTTTTTATCGTCTCTATCGTTTTACATTTGTTTCTTATCATCTCTTTGTTGTCTCTATTTATAGTTTTACATGCTGATTCGTTTATTTTTCTATTTTACCCCGTGAAAAACAATTATATTTTCGATTTAAATGCAAAGTGAAAAATTTTATCATTAATGAAAAAACTTTACCGCGCTTATGTTTATACTTTTTGTCATGGACATTGTTATTCAAAAGTAAAATAAAAAAATGTGATGCTTTTATAATGAAGAAACAATTAAAATCATGATTAAAATATTTTAGGATATTCTAATTATCTTTTCCCTTCTAAATAACTTAGATGAAATAATTGACAGAAAATATAAGAATTTTTAATGTTTGCCAAAATAAAAATATTGAGAAATTATTTTCGTAAGTTTTCGTTAATATTTTAAAAATTTTTTAATGCTATAGGCATTGATCGCTATACATAAATATGTGTTTCAGTTTCCCTCACATATACATAAATATTGTAAAATGTAAATATGTATATATACTAGAGCTGTTTTACATAAATTTAATTAATTTTTATAATAAGTTAATTTTAGTTTTACATGATAAAATATATTTTTCAGATCAAGAAATCTAAAATTCATGAACATTCTTAGCAGAAATTTACATTAAAGTTTATATTATTCTATTTAGTAATTATTTTGTATGTAAAAACAATTTAAAATACTGTTTGCATGATTTATGTATAATTATGTATTATATATTTATTATAATAATTATGTATAATTTTATTATGTATAATTTACTGCATGTAAAAGCAATTTATTTACAGATAAATAAAGTTCACTGCTAAAAATCTGGTCATCAGTGTGTGTGTGTGCGTGTGTGAGATTTAATATACGATAGATAGAACACAAGTAAGAGTACGATGGGCTAGAAAACTAAAGCTCTTTCTTAGATTTTGCTGCAATCATCTTTGTTATTCAAAAGCTCTAAACTAGATTCATATGTTATATACAAGAAGGATTTTTTGATGGCTTGGCTTAATCATTGAATGATTTGAAGAATAATGAGATTCTTCCTATATTCAACAAACTTGATTTCCTAAGTTTTCTTTTTCCTCTATCGACAGGACAACCCATTGTTGGCCAGCGTCTTCCTTGTTAGAACTTCTTTCTATTCCGTTTCTTCTATACCTTCATGATACGCCGTCCCACCCGAAGGTATTCGGCAATTTGTGTGTCTGCGATTGCAATCACCGCCTGCACGAAAGCAACTTAAATTTTTCATTGTTTACTTAAACCTGACCAACCACCAATGGTGTTCTCTTTATGGAAGATTTGTTATACTTTATTTAAACCATAATTACAATTACAAATACAAGATATTTTAAACCTCCACTGAAGTTTTTACAAATTTAATAACTTAAAAATCTAACAGAGATCTTTTACTTAAAGATTAACAACGAACTTCTACTTGAAGTTAAATTAGGAACTTCTACTTGAAATTAAAAATATGACTTAACTTAAGTCAAGCTAAATTAGATTACAAAGAAATTAAAATTTACAAATTTTATAATTATATTTATATTGTCTCAATCAATATTATCTTATTGTGTTTGTCCTAATTGTGATTGTAATGCAATAATTGTAATTTCTCTAATCCCTTGTCTGGAACGATTGTTAATTATCAATTCTATGACACTCTTGGAGTCATAATTTTGTGGGAATAATTTACATCTTATATGATTATATCTATCACATTTAAAGATTTCATGCTCTGGATCTTCTATTTCTCCGTCATGAGTAAACCTATTGGACTTATTATGAAATCTATGTATATATGATCCAAATGCACCATGTCCAGTAAGAATCTGGTTTATTAGAAAATCTGTAGATAATATTGTTGTAGATACATTTTTGAAGAAACCATATAGCCTTCTTGTTTTTTTCGGTTGTGTCCCATCTATTCTGCCATTCTTTAATTTGCCATTCTAATATAATATGTTTAATTTGTTGTTTGCTATATTTAATACATTTATGTATCGTATCTAATTCTGTTGATTGCTTGGCTACTTTGTCTGCTTCTTCGTTATGCTCTATGCCTGTATGAGCTTTTACCCAGTGAAAACTGAAGACCTCTATGTATCTTTCCAGTAATTCTTTAATTTCGATTATGGTCCCACTTTGATGTTGTTGATTCCCCAATGCCATCAACACTGACTTAGCATCTGAATGTATATGACATTTCTTTATATTATTTATTATTGCAAATTTGATACTTTCTAAAATGGCTGTAGCCTCTGCTTCAAAAACTGTAGTTTCATTATTTAATCTTAATGATAAAACCTGTACTAATCTATTTCCTGTATAGACTAATGCTGTACAACCTACTCTTTCATTTATTTTGGATCCATCTGTATATATCAGGGGTGGCCAAACTTTTGGGATCCGCGGTCTACTCCACGTTTAAGAAATCGATGTCGGTCCACCAATGGCAGAGCTAAATTAACGTAGATATTTATTTTCGATAGCAAGAAAAAATGGTAAATTATGTATTTTTTCTAAAAAAAAAAGGCATCCATAGATAATAACACAATCTATTACAGATTTTGATAGTAATTTGAGTATATTGGGTTTTAAACCCCAGGTTACCCGAGATACTCTTGCCAATTTTTTTTGAATTTTGTTAATTTTCTCTTTCGTAATTTTTAAATGATGTATCCAATTTAACTTCGTAAATTATATTCCCAGATACTTTAAGTTTTCTGTGTATTCAGTTTCTTCTATACGTCAGGTGAATTCAGTTCTTAATTATGCCCTGACCACTGATAGAAATATCATTTGGATTTTGACTGATAGCAAGAATGCTATTCAGTATTTTAAGAACTAGACAAAAATATTTAATATCCCAGAGTTGCTGTATTATCTGTATCTAGCTGTTTTGCAGCTTCTCTGCAAGATTGGCCTGAGAACATTTGCATGTCTTTATTGGATTTCATCGCATGTTGGGGTGTATGGCGACGAGATAAAAGATTAATCGCCAAGAACGGTTGTGATCTTCCAATCAACAATTCAAATGGGTTTACTCCTTCGGAAATTCACTCTTTAAACAGACAGCAATTGTTCTCTTCATGGCGTCTTCCAGTGATTCACCAGCTATGCTATCAAATGTCCTGGTCTGTCCCTGTCATGCAGTTGCCCAGGCCTCTTCAAACGGCTATGGCAAGGTTTAGAAGTGGCCATCTAAATTTTTTGAGATTCTTGAATAGAGAGAAGATGTTCTTTCTTTGTTTCTGTTCCCTTCCTGCCATTCCTGCCCACCTTCTTAATTGTCTTGGCGCCTCTTGGAGGTAGCTGGGGGGAGGGCACGATCAGGTTTATATGGATCTGGCTCGTCGGGGCCTATTGGACCTGATGTAAGCTTTCCTTCATCAGGGGGATAAGTAGCAACAACAAATTCAGTTAGCGCTTTCTAAGATCTTAAAGTCTTTATCAACGTATTCTGCAAATCTTAATCTGGAGTTTATAACTCTGAATTTATTGGTATGTAAATGAAGATCTTGGATGTCATGATGGAGGGAAACATATAGCAAGTGTGGCCAATAACTTTAAGAACGTTAATAAAACTTTTAACTATTTTAGTCACTGTATGTATCTCACACAGTTTATTATTCTATCTATACCGCTATACACTATCAGTATTTACTGTACCCATATTCTTCCTCAACATTTTACCTTCAAAATCAGTGAACCCATTTTCTTACTATCGCTTCCATCTCAAGTTTTGGAACCACATGTAAGTATAAGTCTAATAATAGTTTTATAAAAATATTATTTTAATTCTTCCCTGGCTATTTTTCAAAGTAGATTGGCATTCCTTTTAATTCTTAAACTTTTTAAAATTCTCTTAGACTTTTTAAACTTTTTAGAGTATCGCTTGAGAATTTCCTAATTTCTTGGTTTCTCATTACTCGTGCTACAATGTTGTAAGATCAAATAAAACCCATCCATTTCTATATAACTTCACAAATTTTATTTCGTTGTAAATAAAACAAAAAGCAGTAATTTAAAAGTTGTGTATACAGTTATCACTATATTTATAAACAAGTTTACTAAGATATTGCAGTTAAAATTTTCTAGCTCTGAAATGTCATCATCTTGTGTTTTAGTCAGAAACATATTTTACTTATTTCCTAAGACATATTTTATACCAGATTAAATTATGCTGGATTCTAATTCCACTCTTATTCCAGACAAAATGTAATTCTTCGTTTTTGGAAAAAAAATACATTAGCTCTGTAAACTAGCTCGCATTATTAAATTGTTACAAACAGTGTCAAAAATAATTTGGAGTTTGAAAAAAATTCAGAATCATTTATTTTTATTGGTATCCATGTAATGAAACAAGACGTGTCTCTGAAAAAGCTTCAGATACCGATTAATCTGGAAACATTCTTCTGTTTCCACCCCTTCTGGTTGTATTCATTTTAGAATAACAGTTTTCTTATCATCTCTATCTTGTAAAGGATGTCGGTAATATTTATAGTTTTGCGTAGGTAATAGAACTGGTCTCAATTAATAAAAAAAAAACAAAAAAAGAATTGTTCCTATGCTTTTTAAATAAAAAAATGAGATAATAGAATTATTGCTAGAAATCTTAAAAAAAAATTAAAAATGAATCATTTTAACAAGAATGTGTGAAATAATTATAAAATACAGATGGATTATTTTTATCTATTTGTGTGATAAGCAAATTCATTTGCTTTTTAAAATAGTTAATCTTACAGACAACAATTATTTGGTTCAGTTTCGTTTTGAAGAAACAAGTTTATGAATCAATCTGTTTTGATAATATCCTAAACACCATTTGTAGAACTAATTTTCGGCCCACAATTAACAACAGCTTGTCATTTCTATTATATATAAATACAGAGACTACAAGCCAAATTTGAAGTATGTGTTTGAAACTTCTCTTCACAATCACATATAATTTCATTGGGGTCGTAAAAAATATTACTAAATTTAACATCACAATGAAATGTGAATTTAGAAATTCAGTTTTAATCAAAATTTCAATTTTTCCCCATAACTTCTTAGACTGCTATTTTTCTAAATGAAATATTGAAATTTACTTATTCTTTAAGTCTCAAATGTCTGTGTGATTGCATTTGAAAGAAAAACTTACATTCAAGTGCTAATTCAGGAACTTTTGAAACCTACTAAAAGTTCTATTTATTAAAAACAATTCATGAAAGTATTAGGGTGTGTTCGTATTCTTTATGTAAAATATTTTACGGCCACGGTTGCCTGGTTGGTTAGCGTAGCATTCTCGTTATCAAAAGGTAGTGAGTTCGAATCCCGGCTTAGTCCAAGATCCGTCGTTTTCACTAATGGTGACCTGGGCATGTAAAATATGTCGTGGTCGCAATGTTATCCTTATTCCCATTCCAAATTAATACCTTTGGGGATGTTTAGAGCCTGGCCATTGGTCATCTCTGGCTTCAATCTCTAAATTAGAAGACCCAGATGGTGCTGCCATCTCTGAGCCAAAGTCGTACATCCACCTTCGTTTAGGGGTGCTCTATTCAAAAACAGAAAACGCTCTTTCAGACTTCATTCGCCCAGGCCCTGACAGGTGGGCTAGGCATCGCCATGTGTCATAAGTAACAACAACAAGATATTTTACACTTATTTATTTATTTTAATGCTTTTCAAAAGGTATTCATTAATAACTGTTTCCATGTGTGTTGGTATTTTCCTTCCTATTATGTTTTTAGAGTTTGTTTTGAAGCCCATTGCTAACATTCAGTAAATTGAGAATTACAAAAATTTCAATTTTTACTAATGATTTTCAAGTAAAATAAGTAAAAAAAATTTTTTTTTTTAATTAACATCACGCGGCACATGTAATTGTTTTCCCCCCTTTATTTATTTATTTCTAACTGGAATTGTTAGAACTGCAAAAATTTCTAAACTCTTTTCTGGATATCAACCGTCTCCTCATATTTATAAAAAAATTGTATTCACTTAATATTACAAAACTTAAAACAAGTATGTAAAATAATGTGTCATTGATAGAAAAAATAATACCAAAGCATTCAACAAAAGTTTAGAATATTTAATATTCAACATTTATTACAAAGAAAATACAGAAAAGATATTAAAAAACTATTTGATTATTGCAAATATTTCCAAAAGATAATCAGTTTTATTCATACAATTAATAATATTTACTACAACAAAGAAAATTTACATATATTTACAAAGAAGAAAATCCATTGTCATTTTACATGGAAACACTTTATCCCATTCAATGAATAGTAAAATACAAGTTTTAAAGACAGGAAAGATTATCTTAATCTTTATTTATACACATTGTAAATAAATTTCGAGTAACTTTCAATCTTCATTCTATATCCATTATGAGTGGAGAAAGAGAATTATTCAAATGTTTTAAAATGGAAACTTTTTTTTCAGTTTTACTTACAGCCTGGAATGCGGATCTACGCGGATGGCAGCCAAAAGAAACAGATGGAGCATGGTAGTGGACATCAGTTATCATCAGCCACGGGTCCTCCATTTCAAGACAAACCGTGTACCCACGTAATTATTTGAGTAACAGTTTTTTAAATGCTTTCGTTTTGCATAATATTTGCATTTTTAATTTTTCTATTACAATGAAATTAAGGTAGATAATGCATGTATGTATACATATATTTTTAAAACATTAAACATATTGGAAATTTAATATTGAATTTGAATTTTTAGGTTACTTATCTAGTTATATACACATTTGACAATAATCTAATGTAGCTTATATTATGTAATTTCTTAATAACTTTTTTCTGATGGAAAAAGATTACACAAAAGAATTCAATTATTTTGGAAATAGGAAAAAAAATTAAAAGAATCTGATTAGAAACTAATTCCTAAAGAATTGGAATATTCCAACACATTTTAAATAATTTTATTACTTGTGCGCTTGCTTTTTTATTTACTCCTTTTAAGAACTTGCATTTCAATGCTTATGATTTACATTTCATTTATTAAATACAATAAAATAATCATAATTAAATAAAATAAAATTTCAAATTTTTAGAAAAAATTGGTTGCAAAAAGACTAATTCGTGTTTCTACAAACCAGATTAATAGCAAACTTTCTTTATTACAATTATAAGCATTTTTAGTCCTAATTTCACATATAGATGGCAGCACAATCTAACTTAACACAAGTTGTAAGCATCTCTATTTTATTTTTTTAAATGATTCAATCTTTTAAGTATTTAAAATTAAGTAAAAAAACTTTTATACTCATCCTAACAATGTACTTAAAATTATGTTCCAATAATTGTAAATTTTAATTATTTTCATTTAATCGCTTCTCAAACTGTAAACTTAAATATGGATATCTTGATTATTTCTTTGTTGTTGCTTTTCAATATATATATATATATATATATATATATATATATATATATATATATATATATATCGCTTTGGCTTCATGGTGCTACGATTATTTAAATTCACCTATAAAAAATGTGAATTAATATTTTTCAAAGCTAGAAACCAAAACTTCTTTTTTTTTATTATATCATTTATATGAAAATATTATCGAATTAGGTTGATATTATCAACTTATCGAATTAATTATGAAGTTATGAAATAAAAAATAATTTTTATTTAAAAATAATTCTATAAAGAATAAAAAAGGTAATCAACTGCTTAGAATTATTCTCATGAATACCATCGAAAAACACAGGAATACTCAAAATTTTATACGTGTTCAGAATATTCTTATTTGCTCTAATGTGACAGATTCTCACTTTGAGAATACAACCACTTAGTCGTCAAGGAACTATCTAGTGGATGGTTCCTTGACAACTAAGTGGTATAAATGCATGAAAAGAGGAGTTTTATTCATCTAACCAACTAACTCTCCAGCATTAAAATCCACAAGATCAATAGGCAAAAATGTTTAACTGTTGCATTATCCATTACATTGTGCCAAAACTTCGCTTTACACAAAGGATTATTTTTGCTACATTTTATGCCTACATTGGTCAAATTCTGATTCAATGACAAACTTTCCGTGCAAAAGTTGTTTAAATGCATGAAAAGAGGAGTTTTATTCATCTAACCAACTAACTCTCCAGCATTAAAATCTTTACATAATGTGTAAGGACATGGTCTTTGTCCATAGCGTAGGCCATTAGGCCGTAGCGTAACAATTTGATTTTAAATCAGTTTGTGTCTTGCCTTTGTTTTCCAATTTTCCTTGATCATCCTCGTTATATTCGTCTTGTCATAAATAACCTCGTAAGTGGCCTTCAGAACAAAACTATTATTGTTACATTTTTAACTTTTTTTGGGGAAAAAAAGCAAAATAAAATGGTTTACATATATTTTGAAAACAATTTTAACTTTTTTTATAAAATATGTGTAATGAATGATCAATAAAGCATTTACAGCACCTTTCATCACTGAGCAATACATGGGGTCAGTAGTTTATTTTTACTCAGTATTATTTACGCTAACTGGGGTACACTAGCTAAATTTTTATTCAGTGATTTGTGTAAAATTTAAAAAAAAAAATCCTCTGACAGAAGGATAGCAAAAACATAGAGAATAGAGAAATTATATTATTAAATATAAAACACATAGAATAGAGAATTTAAACATAATTGTGGAATATCTCCTTTTAATTTGGAACAAAAATATTTATCTTATGCATATAAATTCACTTAATGCAGAAAGCAAAAATGATATAAAAACATAAAATGTGGACAGCATTTTTGTAGAGGTAAACTGTCAAACCAAAACATCTTCAGTAGAAAAATTATCAACAATGTGACTTTTGCTGACAATCTGAATTAGGTGCTGTTTCAAATTTTACTGAGCATTTGCTCTATTCACCCTTTTTACAAAATATTCCAATTTTTTCATAAAAAAGGTTAAAGAGAACTAAAAACACTAAAGATAAATCGTAATTACATGCGTACACAACATTATTATTTTTATCTTCAGTTCCACTTTATACTTAAGAGTCATCCCAGTTTCATACTTGAAAGACCAATCCAACTTTAAAAGTTGATGATAAATTTCGATAACTATTTTATGACTCTGATCTTGAAATTGAACTTTGCATTTAATGTTAGAACAGTTCATTGTTTAACATCACATTTAATAAATCAATGTAACCTTTAAAGCGTAAATGTGGGGTCTCAATTGCCTACTGAATTATTCTGTTCTTAAATTACTATTTTTCTTTTAATTTTGAGGCAATTTGAATAACTCATATGTATGTTACTCAAAGAGCCAATGTAATAAAATATGGATTTTAGCCATCATTCTTATCATCAATTATTACTTCATGTTAAATATTGGTTCTGTTCTCATAGCCAATATTGGCAATTAAAATTTAAAAGTGAAAGATAACACTGTAACTTTATTTGCTTAATCAATAATTAACACCTTCCTATGAATATTGAAACAACTCAGCACTACATAATTCCATGCTACTCACAGAGGAAACTATACTGAATATATAAATATTATCTAATACTTCCAGTGCTTTCAGAAAACACAAGTGTTGAAACTTTCTATAATACTGGTAACTACAAACTGCGTGACCATCATGCCCAAGTTACAGTGACAAGCTGGTGAAACGACTTGTTTGGTTCTTCATGAAGACGGTAGATCCAGCAAAACCATGTTAAAGACAATCGTCAATGGGTAGACTGCGACTCACCTTGTAACAGCAGTAGAGTGTCCAGTCTTCTCGGGGTGGGTTGCTAGAGGTTATCTAGGTTTCCCTCTAGCTGCACGTGAATACAGTCCACTTTCCCACAAAGTCCGCCTAGAGGGCGCAACACCCGAGATTTCACATGTAATAGACGACATTAGTTGTGACGTCATATTGTTTCCAAACATTTGCTGTTAAGCGTCATTTATCATTGAAACTGCCATAGACTTAGGTGATAGATTTTTAAATTGTTATTTTTGAAATTGATATTCATTATTTAAGGATAACGTGTTTGTTAAAACTTTTAACCTTTTGTTTGCTTAACCTTTGATTCTCGCCAAATTGTAGTCACAGTTAATCACCAAGCTGGGCTTATTTCAATCATATTCTGGTTGCAACAGAACAATTTATTGTTCTGTGCCAACAAAAATCACCAATAAAATCGATAGCCAAACAAAAATCTCCAAGTTTGTCAAGAAGGCACTCTTAAATACAATATTAAACAAATGTTTACATTGTATTTGTTTGGAAACAGTTGTGGATATGACGTCACACTAATGTCGTCAATAGTGAGACGCTCTCTCTCTCTCTCTCTCTGCGAGGATCACGTGTTCAGGCTCATCACGTGTTCGGGCTTTGTGTTGTGATTATCCTTAAACAAATGGGGAGTTAGGCAAACGTATTGGACATTTCAAGCCTTACACTCGTTTCGCGAGTAGGCAGTCCGTCTGTGGCGTCCAAGTGTCGAAACTTATCTAACAAATACCCTTATGACTGAACTGCTTGTAATACGATGATATTGTATGTAATAACACTAGCCAAAAACTTCAAACAAGAATTTTTGTTTAGTATGAACATTCCAGCAGGAGTGACTGTACTTTTTGCTATAGCATCATCAACGATAGACATAAGAAGTTCTATTCTCTCAAAAACTTGTTGTCTAAAATTGCTATATTCATGGCAACGTAATAAATAAAGTAGAAATACCCTTAGTTTCTTATATTCAGTCTGAGTTTCCGAAGCCAGATGAGACAGAAAACAAAATTGCAAGTAAAAAATTAAAATTACTCCAGCATACTTTATTTCAAGCAACCGAATTGTTAGCAAGTCTTTCTCTGCTTTAATATGATAAAACGTTGAAAAAAAGACTGAGACACAACTGAAAACATCATTCCCCCAAAAGCAAATGAGGGAAAATATGACAGGGGATGCTGCACGATTAATCGATTGGAGAACACCGGACACTTCAGTTACAATCGATGCTGCTTGAGCAAAATTATACGATGACAAGTGACTTTTCAGATCTTGACGTATTTCGAAATTATATGTTTTGATTAATTTACACTGTAACTGGTAAGTCAGGCAACACAAAATGCAGATTATGCTTGGTAAATAGTATGTAACCCATACTCTCATTCCAATTCCCACTGTAAATGAAATATCTATGATTGCTTTAATTGCAGGTTTGTCTTTAAAGACATTTTCCATTTTGTCTTTAAATGGGAAATGAATTCGGAAAAGTACACTGACTACATGGCAAAAGCAATACGACGCAACCGACAAGTGCAAAAAAATAAGACTCCCTTTCTTTTGATTCGAATTGGCATCCAGATCTCTTTTTCTCAACAGAGACTTGAGCAGCTCAAGACCATCGATCCATTCTTGTATGTTCTTCACTAAGCAAAATCTCATCCACAGAAGAAAAAAAGAACCCGTAAAAAACATTATAAACGTTTTATTGCTGCTTAAGATGATCGATTCACATAAGTTATATACGAGAGTGAAAGATAAAGATGCATTCCATATGAATTTCACCGCCAAGCGAAATATTTTTTGTAATTTGCATTTCGTTCCTGAACCTTGACTTTTAATGGGAACAAAAATTCCAGAAACCGCTAAGGCCATTAAGCTGTATTTCCATTCATTTGGCATTCTTATTGTTGATAGGGAATAACTATACAATGTTATTTTAATAGAAAAAGTAACAGAATTCTAAAAGTTGCTTAAAACATGGTTTTATTCCTTTGAAATAAATATGATTAATGCAGATGTTATGCTATTTTTATGCAAACAATCAAAACAGAAACCACCATAGTCATCAGAATATGATTCCATTCATTAAACAATGGTATGATTAATAAGCATTTATTCAAATTCAACGTGGGAATAAAAATAACAGGAACTATTAGCATTATCGTCTGAGTTTAATTTCATTCATTAGGCTTTTTTATGGTTGACAAGGAGTTTCAAGCAAGAACAAGAATTAATCTTCATCCCTTTGTTCTTGAATACGTATTTGATTTTTCGTGAAAAAACCACACTTTACAAGAAAAGCAACTTGCTTTCAACTTTAGTAAAAATATGAAACATCTATTTAAACGATAAAATATTCAAAATAAAGTTTAAGTTAACTTTGAGAATATTTCCATTTCATATGCATTTTATTTTATCTAAATATCGCGTTTCATTTTTAAATCCATTTAGAAACATAATACTACTTATGTAAATCGATTTTTATGCATTTACAGTTGTAAGTGTGTTTAGTACAAGTGTTTCGTGAAGTTGCAGTTATATTTGTTGATTTATTGAGTATTTTATAGTATAGTAAAAGTTAAGCTTTCTAAGTGGTTTAAGTGTAACCACATATTATGTTATTGAACGCTAAAGTTTTATTGAATAGAGGATTTGCATAAATATTACTTAAATTTCATCAATAGTTCTATGAAAAGCAATACGTGAAATCCGATTTTCAAATAAACAAATTTTTGAAAATAATATGTTAGACATAAAAAATAATCTTATTTTCTTTTTCATAATGTTATAGCACTTTAGGTGTTCTATTCATTGTGATTATTCAAGGTCATCATTTGAATTTATGAAAAGATTGTACAAAGGTCATTTTATTTTATTTGCATAAGTTCATCTTTCTAGTTCATAAAAGAAATAGAAGAAACATTTTTACAATTTAATAAAACAATTCATTAACTTCAAAGTTCGATATAAAAAGTGTATTTAGCCCTACAAAAGTATAATTTTTAAGATTTTTCATTGGCCTATGACATTTTCTCGAGGCCTTATACATTAAAATTTTTTAGATGTTTCAATTTTTTAAAAATTCCAAAATTATGCATTTAAATGATTTTAATAAATATGAATTTCGTCATGCATTATTTGAGAAAAGAGCCTAAAAATTATCCATTGCTCTTAAAACATCAAATATGTGGCAAGAGCTTTATTTAAGCCACTTATATTTAGACTTTTAATAATGTTGTAGATGTTCTGGTGGTCTTATTAAAAGGTTACTATTAAGAAGAGAGTATGAAATTCATGGAATATTTAAATATGGTGATTTCTAACTTGAAGGTAAAAAAATGTGGGTTAAACAGTAAAATTAAATGAAAATACTAATCGAAAATAAGCTGTATCATATGAACGAAAATTAGAGATTTAAGAATATTCGAATTTTTTTATTTAATGGAGGGTACTAGGTGAGATTAACCCTTTGCCACAACAAGGACAGAAATTGCTACTCATTTTACGTTACCCAGTGGGCACCTGACGTCCGTGACGTGACGTCAGGTGCTGATGAACCAAGTCACGGAGTAAGTAGCATTACCACATCAAACCACCATAAACTCGTTTAAAGGGTGGACCACATTCATACCACATTCACATCTCAGAAAAGGACGGGAAACACAGAGAAAGAAAGAGAAAATACATTCATGCCCGATCCGGTATTCCATCCCCTGTCCTCTCCATCCGTAGTCAGGTACGCTGACCACTAGACAGGATAGGCGGCAAAAAATTTTTTCCAGTGATGGGCATTCGGCGATTGACCCCCAAGGCCAGAAATTTCTACTCATTTAGCATTACCCAGTGGGCACCTGTGAACCAAGTCACGAAGGTGAGCCCCACGTCATATCAGATTCTTCGAACCACGAGTATTTAGTCCCGCTTAATAATATAAATAATTTAATCTATTGATTATCCATAGATGTACAACATTAAAATCTTTTCAAGGAATTCGAGACAAAGAATAAAAAACAGGTAATTTATAATAGATAAGATCTTAAGAAAACTATAAAAAAGCTTTATACAGTATATCCTAGAAGCTCTTAGAGAATTCTGCGAAAACCTGAGAGATACTAATAAAAAGATACGTTGAAATTGACAGAAAAATTAAGAAAGTCTATAAGCAGAATGGCATTTGCGTAACTAATTGCCAAAATTTTTTCTTCTTCTTGAGCTTGTCAGATATGTGGCACCTCTGCATTGTTGCATTTTGTACCATGCTCCAAGCCCAATTTTTTCCTAGTTCCATTGTCTTGGGTCACCTACTTTGTTTATAAAGTCTGATAGGCCCTCAATGGAGTTTAGGTGTAACTCTTTAGGATATGGATTACCTAGAGTAGTGAATCTTGTAAGGGCAAGAGCATCACACTCATATAGGATATGATGAACTGATTCTACCCCTGCGTGGCATTTCCTACAAATTGGTTCCTGTTTAAAAAGCCCCATTGTATGAAGGTGTTTCCTGAAATGATAGTGCCCAGTAATGAAGCCTACAATTGCTTGAGTCTTCAATCTTGGGAGTCTAAGAATTACAGATGCAATTTTCTCAGATGAGTTGAAAATCATACTTTTTGCATGTTTCTGTCCGGGATGCAAACTTTGTTCATCTCCTGTTTTTCCCATTTTTTAATGGCCATCCTTGTAGTCTTCATGTTGATCCCACAAAAGGGTTCCATTCCTATTGGAATGAAAGAGGATCCCTGATTTGCAAGTTCATCAGCTCTTTAGTTACTTTCTATTCCTATATGCCCTGGCACCCAAATAAGAATAATTTTATTCACATTTGCCAGTTCCTTGCCAAAATTTAAATCTAATGTTCTTCAGATTCCAGATAACAAAAAATTATTGGAATGCTTTCTTCGCTGAACTCTGATCATTAAAAAAATGAGGAATTTCAAAATGGCAAATGTTAGCACAAGTGAATATACTGATACCTGTCTTCAAAAACAAAACTAGGGATTTCTATGTAATATTTTTAGGTGCTTATAAATATTTCGTCTTTATATTTACTATTATATAATTAAGGTTATAGAGATTGTATAATTATTTGATAAAATTTGCAATTATACTTTCAGTAGCAAATTGGCACATTTCGTTATACCGAAAAAATATGTCATATAAATATTTTTTTATAATTTTGTTTTTAAAAAGATTGTTTTTCAAATTAGTACAAATGTGTTGTTTTTATTTTTTTTAATATGTTAGACACGAGCGCTAAGCACATTAAATTGTTCGTCATACGTCGTATTTTTATAAAAGTTGGCATTTATACGTTGAAAATATTTTCTTTTTCAAATGTTTTCTTTTTATTTAGTAAATGTAAACATTCTTCAGCTTTAAATTTCAGTTAGATATATATTTTATTTCTCAATAAATTCTCAATTGTGTAGTGTTTTCGACGATGCATAGTTTTACTTTAGTTTGAACCATGCTCAAAAGATGAACTTGATATGCTTAATATCAAAATGTTCTCAGAATTTGAGTAGAATTCCTATGATTTCAATCACTATCAACCATTTACAATCAGTAAAAGATAAACATTCACAACATCTTTTCTTTTTTTTTATTCCGGATATATTCACGAATTATATCCGGAAAGTAACTTTTCAAATCTAAACCTTCACACAATCAAATGTTTTTAATGTGTTTGCAATGTAGAAATTTGAGGTGGACCTTGTTAATTAGGTGGCAAACTTGATATGTGGTGGTTCAAAATTGCAGATTAGTTTGCGATAGTTATAATGATGAGTCAGCAGAACTTGTCAATCGACAACAAACGCAGAGATAAATTTAAAATAAAAATATCTGCTGAATGAAACCATGACGGCTAATGGGGAATTTCTACATTTTACACTATTGATTGAGAAAAAAATCCCTCAACCACCTGCTTCGACATTAGATCTAAACAAAGACCGAAGTCGAAAGCCCTAATACGCATTAAATATTCCTAGAGATGAATGTTATTATAAACTAGGAATATTTAAGTAATTATTTTGACTACTTATATACAAAGAAATTGTACAGAGAAAAATAAACAAAACTAATGTTTAGATAAGAAAAACCAAGTTTTGTTATTAACTTAATCAATGAGCAAGATTTTTTTAAATATCAGTGTAGCTGTATCGTGCAAATTTCGTTTATGGTAATCGTGCAAATAATTATCTGCAACGACGTTTATGGTAATTATTGAAAATAATTATCAATAATTACCATAAACGAGTGGCTACAAATATTAAGCTTCAATTTAAATGATACAGCTCAATTTATAAGCAATATATACTTATTAATTTCTGGATGCTATTTTAAAATTTAGTTTTTAAGAAAAAAGCAAAAGTATTTCAGCAAATGACGATTGTGTTATATTTATGATATAATTTGTAAAGTATATTTATAACCATTAATTGTTGTATGTTGCAAAAAGAAAATACTCCATAAAATGATTTTTATTTCATTTTTATTACATATAATTATGATTATTGGAATTGAAAAATTGATTAAGAAATCATTTTATTTTTAGTTTCTTTTTTAAAATGAATGTATTCTAAATCTACTGAAAGTTTTTCCCGATTCGTTTTTGGGGGTACATTATTTTTTTATATTATGTCACAAGTAGGAGGTAATTTTTGAAAATTCACGTGCCTTCTTTATATTTTTATCTGTCCAAATGGTAACCTTTCTTTATCTCTTTGTGAAAGTGTTTCTTCTGTTCTGCATTCCTAAAAAAATTTTAATTTATTAAAAATTTTCATGTTGATTATAGATTCTAGGTGCAAATATATTTGTCATTTCCAAAATAAACATAGAATAAATTAAAATCTTGAAACGTAATTAAAAATATACTTATGAACACAGACCTAGTTATTCTACATTCTCTCTATGAAAATAATTGCACTGCAAAATTTAAACAATTATATATTGGTTTTAAAAAAGATTGGCATGTGGCGACTTTTTTCAAGTAAAATGAGCAAAATGGCTTTTCTCTCAAAATAAACTAAAAGTTCAAAAATTACCCTAATTATTTCAATATTGAACAGCATTTTTTAATCGCAGTGACCTCTTTTTGGTATCAAAAAATGGATGAAACAAAAAACTAGTCTTTCTCTTCTTCTTTCTAATCCTCTGATTTGGATCAGATCAGATCCATAACTGCGTCCACCCTCAACCCCTCAAGGACCACACCAGGGTAGCGCATAGGGTCACTACGCGAAAAGCAGATTCGTTTCAGTAAATGTTCGGTGTTGCACTTGGTGCAAGTGGGAAAGACTTTGTCTCCATGGGAAAACCTTAGAGTCCTACGATGACCGGGTTTGAGCTTAGGCAAGGCTGTCTGGTTCAGCCTTTCACCGCCAAAGCTTAAATCACCTCTAGGGACAGAATCACAGCACCAAGGATGAGACGGTGGTATTTTCCAAGATGAGTTTACAAGAGCCCTACTCCTGGAGTAAATTTCCCGGAAAGTCAAAGGCTCAGTAGAACACTGAGCTTTTGACTCATCCTTGATAACTTATAAAACCCTCATTAGAATAGAAAATTCATAAGTCTCCTATTAACAAACTTGCTTGGAGAATCTGAAAGATTCCTTTCCGAAGAACTTAGTATTACCAAAAGATCGTGGTTAGTCCTTCATTTTGTATATTCTCTGATTTTACTAACAATAAATTAAAACATTATTTATCATAGTGAAATGTGTAAAGCATTTACTTTGATAAATGAAATACAATAACAATTTATAATTGCATATTAAGTAAACAAATTAATTGCTGCCAATTTAAATACTTCTTTTCTGAAAAATTAAGTTTCTTTAAACGCGTTTATTATATTAAATTTTACATCAGGAAAATTAAAATTACTAAACTCAAATAAAATCGAACCAGTTACATCAAGAACAAAATAAACCAAATCAGACAAGCATATTATATTAAGTAAGTTCATTTGTTTGCACGGCATGTAATGTTTTGAAATTGGCATGTAATTGTTCATTTTTGAGGTAACTAACAACTAAAAATGAATTAAGTTTCTCTTTCAAGGGATGTTGTCCAATTCCCTATCATTGAATTTAAATCTTAATGTCGCGGAGAGCTATTCACCGTCTCTGTATTTTCCTTGCGCATCATTTGGTCTGAATATTGAAGAAAGTATAACGTTCATCAATAAATGTAGCCTCAGTGAAAACGTAACTGCCACTCAAGAGGCACTTAATTTTTTTTTTTAAATTAACATGTAATTGAGGTAACTAACAACTAAAAATGTGAATCAAGTTACTCTTACACACGTTGTTGTCCAATTCCAGTGTTTCATCATCTTCGAGAATTGTGTTGTGTCGCACTCTCGCCTCTTCAATGAGTTTCTGCTGGATGAGCTTCTGACGCTTTTCCTCTAGCAGACCGCTTCTGTTCTGGTGGATATAGTCGTCGACGTTGGGCAAGCCAGGCACTACACACGCAGCCAAAGCGGAGCGGAAGGCGTTCATATCAGTCGCTTCATACCATTCGTTTGTTTTATCGTCATAACATTCCACATGGAAGATGGTCGTTACACCGTTGAAGCCACCGATTACAAATATCATGTCGTCCATAACCTGTTGATACAACAGTAAATAGTAAAGATAATTTATTTTCAAAATAGTAAAGGGTGGAGGACAATTTTAATATCAGTTCTGTCTTTAACAAATGAATCAATCATTACAGTCTATGGACAGTATTAAAAGGATGAATATCTATTATGTTATTTGATATTTTAACGTATAAAGTATTCGATGACTTAAAATTCTTGTGAACCATTTTCTAACATCGATAGTATTTTGTTTCGCGAGAATAATTTTTATAAGTACTGAACATTTAAGTATTCCAACACATATGCATATAGAAAAAAGGAATGGAGTATAATGTTGCTTAATGAAAAATATGCATGAAAATAGGCTGGTCAACTCCACAAAATAATATAGCCTGAAGACAAAATGATTAAATTTACATGGACGTTGAGGGTTTACAAGGAAGCAAAATAGGATAATAAAGGGAAAGTGAAATAGTCTTTATCCAGTTAGGCATGGATGACAGAAACGGTTACTTATTTCATTTTTTTTCATGGCTCATTTTTTTCAAGGCTCATTTTCATAAATGTACACATGTTATTGGATTGTTCGGAAAGTTCGTGCCGATTTTCGCTAGGTAACGCGAGAGACCTGATTGAATATATCACAATTATTAATAACAAATGGCATGTGTACATATTCTAAAAGAGATACCTTCAGCCATATTTCGAAAAAAAGTTTGGTTACGATTCGTTAAGTTTTATCAGTTTTTATGCCTTACAATAGGGTGGCAAATAAAGTGCATTACAGGCATTGAATGCTTTTCTTCTTCAAAAAGGGAGAAAATAGCCACACAAGTGATAAATAACATATGCTCTGTTTATGGTGAGGATGTTAGCTGAAGGATTTCCTTTAATAGGAAAAATTTCGACTCTTTGGTTGAGATCAAAACCCATTCGGACACATTTTTTTCCGAGAAATCTGGAAGGACGGAATTTTCAATCTACAAGAAAGATTGGGAAAGATTGTGGGAAAAGGGGAGAAATGCATATCAATATTTAAATTGTTCTAAAATATCGGCACTAATTTTCCGGACAACCCAAAACATTTTATCAACCATAATAGGTGGAAAATGTTGACAAGAGAGTATCTTTTCACATCCCATGAACATATGTTCTCAATTCGTGAAAGAACCTTAAAATCGTACTAGTCCAGGTCATAATCGAATACTGTATCGAAAAGGTAACAAAATGACTTGCAATAGGTGTTCTTGCACTGTTTTTTTTTTTTTTTTCCCAAAATGAAGATTCACAATCCTCGAAGATAAATGCAAGCATTAAGGTGTCAGAAATATACCGATAATTGCTTAAATCACCATTTATTCAATCTGGAAATGTGCTTGTCATGTACCCAATATTTGTCTCCATACCATCACACTATACAATTCAATAGGTATGATTTACTCTACGGAGAATCCGTGTATAGCACGAATTAAAATAAAAATAAAAATTTGATATCTGAATCAGTTCTGTCAAATCGTATTTTGGTATTTTCGCTAAATTCAAAACTGTTGTTGTTGTTAATGACACTTGGCAACGCCAAGCCCGCCTGTCAGAGAAACTAGTCGAATAAAGTCAGAGAGGAAACGTTTTCCATTTTTTTTTTTTTTTTAAATAGAGCACTTTCAAATGAAGGTGATTCAAACTTAATATCTTCTTTCATTATATCAAATTCTATTTGACAAAAAATTACTTCGAATTACTATATTTTTCAAAGCTAAGTCAAATAACTAATGGATGATTTCATATATTGTTTTTATAAAGTTTATATTATTACAATTCATATCACATAGTTATTTGCCGTGTAATACTAGTTATGATTTGAGAATGAACAGATTGTTAAAATATATGTGCAGATACCTATTTCTGGCGACTGAAGCTGCTAAGCATTGTCCTCTGAATTTTGTGCTTTTTCTGTCTTCTCAATTTCGCAATTATAAATTTTCTCTCAATATTGCATCACAATAAGCTAAAAGTAACGATCTTATAGAACATTTAACACATGCACGTAACTTCGTAGCATGGTAATCTTCAGCTAGATTGCTTCTTTCTGCACTATCTAGTCAGGTACTTTTTTGGCACAAGAACAACGCTCGCAATTATGATTTGAATGAAAAAATTACGATAAATTTATACATTTCGAATCGTATATTTGTATGAATATGTAGCACTTACTTCAATGGCGAAATTGCTTCTTGGATTGAACATGTCTGGTATAGGTGTCCACTCCTCAGTCACCGGATCATACTTCTCACCGTTGACAAGTCTCGAGATTCCATTAAACCCACCCAAGGCGTAAATGCATCCATGATGGCTGATGATGGACACTCCCGATCTTCTCTGGCTCATGGAAGTCACGAGTGTCCACTGTTCCGTTTGAGGACTGTAGAACTCTCCAGTCGACAGACATTCGCTGCCGTTGAACCCTCCCACGATGTAGATGCGGCTGTTCAGAGTGGTGGCACTTGCGTCACTCCGTTGCGTGTGCATAGGTGAGACAAACGTCCACTGAAGAAGAGTTCCTTGTCAGATTTCTGACTATTCAAATATTTCCTTCTTCAGAGAAATGAAATTTAATACAAATCTATTTTTAAGGAGAATGTGAAGCATTTATGTGTTTAAGTATATGCCTATTATCGCGCAACCTCAATCACGAATCCAGTTAGATTACTTGGTTGATTGGTAGGGTTTTGTGGCGAAAGGTCCAAAAATGGACAAGCTACGCCAAATTAGATTACTTGGAATATGGCAATGAGTCACTCCAGTGAATACATATTGATTTGATGCTACTTGGTTTCTCACTCATGTAACTTTTTGTACATTTGGGTTGATGCAACCATGATATAAAGTGGATTTTGAACTACAACAAGCAGCTCAGACATAAATAACATTTTATCTCAAAAACGTTAGAAAGAAAGACCAAAACACTGACCATTCATTTATTGAGCTAAACTTCAATGGTAATATACATATTTTCAAGGTCTCTTTTTAATAATTTAATTTATACTATGAGATTTTTTCAGCTATCAAGATAGGAAATCAGGTACAGTAACCTTCATGATTAATATACATTCTTTGAGTGTTTAGCAACAATTCAATATTATACTCAACACCTCGCTTAACAAAATAAAAATATTTTTGATCAGAATATTCTTGGATACAAATTGAATGTTTCCTGAATCAATGCCTTTTACAGAAGAGTCTTCTTTTCATTTCTTGTTGAGGAATTCTTTGTTAATCATGTATGTCCCAAGATGAGAAGCAAATAATTGTTTTCAATTAAGAAACTGAACTTGCTGAAATCTCACTACAAAACCATCAAATTTCATAAATTCTTTCTTTCAAATATAATAAGTTATTCAATATCAAATTGTGTTGATGAAATACTTATACAGATCTGTGAAGAATAACTTAAAACCAGATCGAATGAAAAATTTAAATATCGAATTTATTTCGTAAAAATTTATATATTTGAATTGAAAAACACCCCAACGTAATGTATATTAACATATTATCTACAATTAACTTCTCTTGCTAAAATTAATGTGCCAACAAATGACATATCTTTATAATGCATGATGCATTCACATAAAAATGTTAGCTGTTCTAACATAAAAGCTCTCACTGTCACACACACAGATTAACAAATCACTCTCTGTAATGTATCAAACAGATATATCATTGTGTGTTTGTACATTTTGTCATATTAGTTATGTCATAGTCCTCAAACAAATATTTTCCATTGCAAGTGTTTGAATTACACTTGTGTGTTTAATATAATTAACACAACAACATAATTAAAAATTTGCTGATTGACAACAAAACCAATACTGAAAAGAATCCTAGATAAATGAAGACATTGACAATGTGAAATGAATAGATAGTACTAAAATTTTTTTCACAATCATGGAGGATTGCCTTCATGGAAAAATAGTCATTACTATATTCTTGTATCACAAGGTAGAACAAAAAACAAAAAAGTCCATAAGTCTGATGATTCAAAACTACAACCAAAAACACATACATAATATTCGTTTCTTATAGTAATACAAAGTATAAACCATTACTAAGGGTATTTTCCTGCTTTTATCACATGATGATGCTATAAGTGAGGTTTAGGACGACGATAGCATTTTATTGTGATGTTAAAGTGATGGAAATCATTATTAGAGGCAATATTTTAATCGTCATATTGAACGAACACTTGGCATTATAATTAGCAAAGTCACTGAGGCTATCCCACTTATTGCACCCTAAACGTGAATGAAAGTCTAAAATATTTAAACTCTTGGTCATTGCATTGCTAGAACTGCATCGTAAGATGACAATAAATGCCCAAATTGTTCTCGAAATATTCAATCTTTCTGTACAGAAAAATAAGTTGGGTTTTTCCGAATATGTTCAGCACATTTCATCCGCATGGATTGCTTAATAATTTTATAATTTCTGTTTTCGTAGTGGTTCATTTTCAAGCATAATATTATATTCGACCAAATATAATTTATTTCTCTTGTTGAATTGGCTCTTTTTGACAATTTTGGATTTCCATGTATTTATAATTTTGGACATTTTATTAAAATTAAGTTAAATGAAGTAAATTACTATGGTAGATTTTGTATGTGAGTGTGTATGTATATTCGATCAGTTTGTTTTTCCACACTCACATTTTCACACAAAGACCAATATGACAAAACCCAAAGTTTAAAGTGGATTGTGAATCACTACAAGCCTCCACTTCCAAGATAAAAATCATGTCCATAAATTGTTCAGTTGAAAGACAGATCACAAAATACTCAACTCATGACTGTTCAGCATTGAATTATACATTCAATATTCAAAAGCTATTTCGATGGGTACCAAGATTTTCATATTCAGATTTCTACCTTTTATACATCCCAGGACTAATTAGCTGTCGATAGTAATGTTATTTCAGATATAATTTATTTTCGCCTCTAGATAATATTCTTCCTTAATATAGAATATTTATACTAAATAATCTATATTTATAAGAATATTTATTATAAAATTAATATATATTATATTAAATCATGTTTTATATAACGTGCCCCACATTTTTGTTTTAGCTTTCAATCATTACTAAGTTTCCAACCAATTCACTTTCACAAAATGCAACCATTATTAAATTAATACGTATACCGCTTTGTTAAGGAGAATTTTATCACATGACATTTAATCCCAAACTTTGTGTCAACAAGTCGGCTATGAATATTACAATGACTCTGACTCGCTTATCGTTATTTGTAATCCAAACTCTGACTCATTATCTAATATATCAGTGACTAAAGAGTGTTTCAACTCATACACGTGATCCTTAGATAAATAAATGGGGAAAACCGCGTTATCACAACAACAAACGTTCGTTCTCCATAAAGTTCAATAACCATCCGATGTTAATTGAAATCGATTGCAAAATGTTTAATTGTCATATCTATGTTTTTTGTGAATAAACATAACGTAAACAAAAACAATAGATATAAAAATAATTATTGGAACATTTTTAAGCAGATAAAATATACAATCTATTTTATCAATTAAAAAAAAAAAAAGAAAAATCTGAATAATGCGTCAGAAAAATAATATAATGCGTATCTTACTTGATTTGTATGGTAATCATATCTTTCCACAGTGTTCTGTCGGTGATGCCCGTCATAACCTCCCATAGCGTATATAAAATCATCGAGAACTGCGACGCTAACGTAACATCTTAAATAAAAATAATTGATAATTAAAATCATTTCATTTATTTATATTATATTAATTTATGTTATTTATGCTTTATAATTAGTAAGCATATTTGGCTCAAAGAAATTTATCACTGTAAAATGAACGTTTAAAAAATTTGGATTAATTTATATACTAATAGTTACTTGATGGAAACAATTTAAAAATAATGATGTCCACCCTGTTTAATGGTCAGCATGCTTGACTGAAGATTGGGAGGTCCTGGGTCTGAATCCCGATTCGGGCATGCATGTTCTTTATTTTTCTCTTTCTTGTCTTTGTCATTTTTTTGTATGAATAGTTGCTTACTCTATAAAGGGGTACCTATGGCATGTGTGTACTAAAGAAGTCGGACTCCACCCCAAATTATGGTTTAGTTGGGAAAATGGAGCAGCGTACCCCATATTGAAAGCCTGGCTGGCACTCAACAAAAAAATTGAAAATAATGATTCGGATAGTTAAATTTTTTCAAAATTGATTTCCAGTTTACTATATCAGCTTAAATGAAATAAATGTTTACATATTGTTGATACTTCTTTCCTCAAAATATTAAGCTTGATCTGCCGTTAATTTAAAGATTATAAAATACATGTCAAAAGAAGAACAAATATAAGAACGCAATTTTCATAAATGACAGGCAGGAAATTTTGAACCAAAAAATTCAAGGAATATTTTTACTTCTGTAACACAGTGTCATTAAAATAAAATATATTGAAATCTTAATGAACAGGAAATCTTAATGTAAGTAGTATTGATTTTTTTTTTAATTTTCGGAATATTATATTAGCTGTGTTACAGTGAGGACCTGTCTAGAATCAATAGTAATCCAGTGAAAACTTATTTAAAATCCAAGTAAAAGCAAACATATAGACTAAATGATAGTCCAATGAAAATCTATCAAGTAACAAAAATAATCCAGTAAAAATATCTTTAGAATCTGAAGTAGACCAATAAACATATTTAAGAGCATTACAGTGAAAATATCTAAAATCAGCAATAGCTCAGGGAAGACCAATGAATCAGATATCCAGCTTAAATTTATTTCGAATTGATAACAGTCAAATGAAAACATATTTTAATTCAATAACAGCGCAAAATATTAGTAAATCAATTGAAACACTACTGGAATTAGTAGTAGTTTAATGGAAATGTTTCTCAAATCTGTCGTTTGATGGATGTAAAACATGTGTCTTGGCTGGGAATTCATTCAAGTGATGAAAGAAAGAAATAAAAGCTAAAGACTAGACTAAAATCTGAGAGAGATTCATTTAATGATTAATTAAGATTATTGAAAGGCAATTAAACATCAACCATCAATAGTTTACAGAGAAAATGTTAGTAAATAAGGAGACATAATCTTATTTATAGGGAAAAAAGCCGAAAACTCGCACATACTTATTTCAATAGGTAAGCATACAGAAATACCCTTTACTTTTGCTTAAATGTGATTAGGATCAAATTTGAGACTCACTATTACAAACAGCTGGATGGCCGCCGTGGCCTGGTTTGTTAGGGTTTCGTTCTGTTTATCGAAAAGTTGTGAGTTTGAATCACGACCAAACGCAAGATCCTTCGTGTTCGCTATTGGGTCCTGTTGCTGCGTTAAATATATCATAATCACTGGCAAGACGCAAGTTGTTGGTTGATTTTTATGGCGCAAGGTCCAAGAAAGGACATGCTGCGCCAGGCAAGAGGCAAACGCGACGGATCATTCAGTATCTGAAACACTCGCCAACTGATTCATATGGAGGGAAATGCAGCTTCTGAAAGTCAAGAGACAGGAGCACCCGGAGGTAAAAGATTGTTTCAGCTCCTTCACCTGCAGATTTTAGCAGGTCATAGTGGAGTGATCTTCACACCTTGGGTGTCCTTGCCAGGAGCCAACTCCTGGCATACTTCGTTCCTTCCATCCAAGAACACTCTCTAATATCTTAATTTTTATATAGTATTTATACAATTATAATCTTTATGTTGTTATTTTTTTTTGATAATATGATATTTATATTGTTATTTTCCTTGTGGCCCAAATGTAAGATTTCTCTGAATTAGAAACGCTCAAAAACCTCCTTTAATGGGGTATATTAGTATCATTTCTTTTTATACCAGCATCATTCTTATGCAACGCATCATTATATCAATATTAAACTTTATATTCAATGACGCATTATATTTAGACAGGGATAAGTTGACATTAACACTATCTCTACATAAGGCATGGATTTTGTAGATCGTAGACCAAAAAACAGTAAGATTAAAAAATACGTTATTATCTTCCGATCTAACAATAATGTATTATATTTCAGTAGCATATAAAAGTTCTTGTGTTGAAAAAAGCATGTTTTTCAATTATGAATTGATAGTAATGTTAAATACAAACACAGTTATCTTTCACCTCTTGCAATGCATGGGTGCAACCTCAGTCCATTCTTTAGTAACAGCGTTGAACTTTCGACAACTGTTGAAGTAGTCATTGCCATCGAATCCACCAACGGCGTAAATGTCGTACCCTATGACGGCCAGCTTGTGATATGCCCTTGGTCCAGCGGGATCTGTTTCGGCCACCTGCAATGGGAACATTCTATCTTTCAAAATAAATAAATTTTACTGGTACAAAAGATTTTATGCGAAAATAAAATAATGTTTAAACTAATTCTGTTTTAGCTTGCCGAAAATATAAAAGTAATTAGGTAGTAGAAAATAACTAGTATTCGTAGTTTAGTTTTAGTTTCTTTTTGCTTTTGTAAGGTGTAGTTTGTCTCTGAACGATCATTTTTCTGCATATGAAAACTAAATGGACCATTAAAATTAGAAGAATTCATAATAACAAATGCACTAATGGGATTAATAATGAAGTTTATTAATAAAAATCCTAAATGATTTTAATAAAAATAAGCAGCAAACAATTGTACAATGAGATAATTAAGAAATATCAAGAAATAGTTAAAATTAAGTATTTCGAATCGAGAATATACATAATAGTTATCCTTCTGATGAATTTCAAACATATTCAATAACTAACGTGTTTTATTCTTAACATGTGAAGTAATTTTGAAGAAGTTAAAGTTTGGAGAAGTTTTGGAGGAAACCTTTGTTGAAAAGAAAATAATTATTTTCTTTTCAACATGGTTTCCCTACTGATTAATAGAAATAATTTCGTAAACAGTTTTAAAATTATATTTTAAACTTATAAGCCTACATCAACAGTTTCTTCTATTTGAAATCAGATTTTGAATATTAAGATGATTTATTTATTTCTTTTAAAAGATAAGATTATTAAGTTGCTTTAGGAAAAATTATTTCTATACGTACTGATTATTATTTTTATTGATAAAAGTGTATTTTTGTTGTATGAGCAAATATTCATGAATAGCTCAAGGCATTAACAATGGCCATATAAAAATATTCTTCTTTTCATGCTAAATGTAATAATTCATTTATTGAACGACCGAAACTATCTAGCATACATTTTCATGAATTGCCGAAAGAAGTTTGCATCCAGAACTGGCTGCACATAGCGCAGAATGTCAAGAGAAGTTGATTATGGGGCCGTCATAGCTGCCCTTCGGATGCGTCGATCGGTCCGTTTTGATGTCCGTCTTGATGAACCTGGTCTTATGCGACTATTAGCGTTTTGTTCATTCACCCATCTGATCCAAATTCTATATGCAATTGATGCATCTAGGCAGGTTTCAGCAGCGATACGACGATAGGACCAACCAGCCGTATGTAAGCCTACAATTCAACCTCTCATAAAACCATCCGTTTGCCGGAATTGTGTTCGATGTCGTCATCCAGTCATCACTTAAGCCACACGTGTCTTCTGCAGCTTTGAGCTTCTCAAAATACTGGATTTCCTAAGCGGCAAAGAGATAAGACTGTTGGCTTGTCCACCGTTTCTATCCCTTTTATCTGGAGCGATATTCACATGACCAACTTGCACTTTACATTATTTGCATAACATGTTCAGCTACGTAATCTTCGAAATTTGCATATTTATAACGATTTATACGACCAAACGTTCATGGTGTTGCATGTTCTATGTCAGGTAGTGTATCTGCGTTGGTACATTAGCGGAAATTCATGATATTCTAATCATATTTTGCAGGCATATACTTTTTAAGTATGATAGTGGAATTGTTATTGGATAGAATAATGTCAAATGTGGTGGATTATGTTACAAGTTGAAATTATACTTCAAAGCTTAATCTCCAAGAAGAACAGCAAAAAAGTAAGAAATTATTCTCAAGAAAACTATCCAAATAAATTCATATTTGATATATTTATATCAAACAGGAGCTGACATTAAAAAAAACTATTTTTGCATGTCCCTCGAGATTCTCAATAACCTCATTGTAGTAAGATAGTATTAATAAAGAACTATTCTCAATTACAAGAACATAATGAATTTTACTGTTGAAAGAGCATTGACTTATATCACTAATTAGTAAAGTTTAAAGATAAAAACTAATCTGGTATAAGACACGATTTTTTCATTTTCGCATTTCTTCACTCTGGAACTGAATATTTGAAGAAGTACATAGATTTTACATTTTTTCCGACCATATTTAAAACTATCATTAGTTACTTTTTTAATTAAATCTCATGTAATCACCAACCACCTATTTTGCAATTCATGTCATGTAAATTCAAATACACTAACGATTAAATAATTAATAACAACGCTTGCACATCATGTGACCCTTTGAAAGGTCGAAACTAAACTAAATATTGCCTCACCCTTATCCAACGATCGGCTTTGGTGTCATAAGTCTCAATCATGTTGGTGGGTGAGCCACCACTCCACCCCCCGATGGTAAAGAGGATAGCATGAGGAATTCGTGGCATGGCAAGGAAAGGTGTCTCCACTGGCGAGCTCTTCTGCGAAATCATCTCCAAGTCCCACAGAAACCTGAGCGTCTGGATTACGATTTCTTTGCACGACTCGTTGCTTTCTACGTAACTAGAAAAAGTAAGAAATTCCTTACACAAGAATTACTAAGTGTGTTTCAAATTTCTACGAAAGAAAACTCATACACTTGCTTTCAAAAACTAAATGATTAGTTAATTTTGCTTTTCGAAAGCCAAATTGAATTACAGACTAAAGTGTACTCCAGAAAGAGCTGGAGATACAAGATGCTTAGAACTTTGATTTGTTAAAGTGTACTCGAGAGATAGCTGGAACATGCAAACGTATAACATAATAACCGATATTTTTTTTTCGTTTACAGAAAATAGAAATAAAAATTAGTCATGTAAGAAATCAGAATGGTGCAGGTTTTTAACAGTCGCATGTAAAAGCACATACAAAGGGGGTTAGAACTTGGATTTGTTTTCTAGACAAACATATTTCTACATTTTTTCCAGAGAAGTAATGGAACATTCTGAACCCTGGCATCTGTAAAATGCGATGTCCGTACAATATTATCATTGAAACAGGACAATACTGAACGGACATTGCTTGATTCTTTCGCCTTCTCCATTCTGTCATTTTAATTTTACAGAATATTAAATTACCCAAGTTCCTCGCAATAGATTTTTCCAATTTTGGTGTAAGGAAATCTGGCAATAAAACAAACATTCCATTCATCATCCTTGTTTATTTACTCGCGATAGCGATATTTTGGTGGTTCTTCTTGTTATATTTATTACTGAATTCTCTTGACATGTTTTCTTGGTTTCATTTTATTATTGTTTTTGTCGTTATCTAGTTTCCAGTGTTATACTTTATTTAAAAAAATAAATCTACTGGAAAGAAAAACAAAAGTACACATGTCGTATAATCCTTTTAGTGTATTTTTGAAATTCTAACAATTAAAAATGTTGCCAAGCTAACATAATTATTACATTATACTTTTTTCTAAATAAATAAATTAAACTGATTAATAATATTAATCATAAATAAAATTATAAAATATTAGGTTTTTCTTACAAAAATAAAATTTACCTTAATAATCTTCATAAAAACTCTTATCAAAGTGCATGATAAAAAAAAAGTTTTTTTTCAATTTTCAAGCAATGACATATCTAAGGGTTGCCAAAATAAATTGTTATTGAGTATCTTTAATATCAACAATCGTTCTGACATTATAAGAAATCAAACTTGCCGGAAAAATGGCAAAATCCGCCAAAACTCTCTAATTAAAATTAAATATTTCCAAAAAACACACCAAAAGGATTTTATGGCATTTGTGTACGCAAAAGATTTATGATAATTGCTTATCTTCTGGGAAAAACGAAATTACTTTTTATGAAAGTAAAGACAATGTCTTATAGAATTTTAGGTTCTTGTGTAATTATTAAAAATAAAAAATACCTTAAAAAAAATAGTACTATTTTTCCTTTTCCATCAATATCAACTTTTGTGATATTTTTCTGCTTGACATGATGACTAAAAATGTTGTCTTAATATCTTTCAAATTTCGTACATATAATTTTAGACATAATCCCAGGTGTGCTCAAATTGACGCAGCCATATTTACAAATTAAATATAATATAATAAGGATATTTTTAATAAAATAAATATATTTTAATAAGGATCTTTTTTTTTAAAAATCTATTGAGTTTTTTCACTTTTTCAATAAACATATGACAAAAGTAGACACTGAACAGCTAACTATCAAAACTTTTGCATTGTCGATTTTCTAAAATAATCTATTCTAGTTAGAATAATATTTACAAAATAAAATTAGAAAACATTTATTAGAATTTTATTTATGGTGTTTGACGTGTACAATTTCTTTTTCAATTTTTTGCTAAAATTACAATAAGGATAAAAAATTGAAGTAGAAATTGCAATATTTTATAGTCGTTTTAACCAATAATATAATGTTTCTTAAATACAAAGGATTTAAAGTATATATCCTTCTACGTTGAAAATTTGATTTTCGAATATTATTTGGGAATCTTGTACTCGGAACTTTTCAGTTTTCAAAACAGTTTTTCGTTTTTTTGTGCATCAAAAAGAAATTATATTACAAGAGAATTTTGAAATACCTCATTTTTTTGAAAAACGAAACTGAAAGTATGCATTTCAAAAATCATTGTGAAATATGCATGTATTTTTTACTGCATTGTAAAGGAAATTTGTAAATTTCCATTCTATCTGTTTACTGACCGTAAACTTTTTTCAACTAACTTGGTGCTTGGTCACTTTAAAAGTGGAATTTTTATAAATTTTTACAAAACTGCATTCTTTTTTTTAGATTTTTATCTGACACCTTACCAAGAAATGTTACAAAATTTATATATGTCATTTATGTTTAAAAAAAAAAAAAAAAAAAAAAAAAAAAAAAAAGCTATACCTGTGAGTTTTTACTTTCTCCATAAAGTATTGAGTATCCAGCAAACCTAAGCGAACGCATTTCATTATATAATCGATACAGTTTTTCCTCTCGGCGGGCCTGAAAATATAAACATTCATAGTAAATAACTTTTTCTATGATGAACGCAAACATGGAAACATCTCCAAAAACCGTATCGGAAAACTAAATAAAATATGTAAATAATAAATTAACATGTTTTAAGTAGATGTTGATTTTTCAATGATGTTACATATTCAAAATATTTTTTTTTTCTAATGGCGGGCACTCTTGAGCAAGTATAGTACATTAGCCATTTGCCGCAACAAGACCGGAAACTGCTACTCATTTTATCGTTACCCGGTGGGCGCCTGTGAACCAAGTCACGGAGGTACGAGTAGCATCGCCCACGCCACACCTCCACACACCCTTTTATAGGGCGGGCCACATTCATCCATCATCTGAGGAAAGGACAAGAAACACAGAGAGAGAAAGAGAAAGTACATCCATGCCCGAGCCAGGATTTGAACCCAGGTCCTACCCATCCGTAATCAGTTACGTTAACCACTTGACAGGTTGATATTAAGAATATTTTCACCCTATTTTTTTCTCTTTCTTTCTTCCTCTCCTCTTATTTATGGAAATAGCTATGAATAAGTTTGGATGCTGTTAAACCCACACATAGTCCACTTGCTTCCTTATAAGAAAACTTTTTACTTCATTATTTGGGTAAGTGATGAAGTTTAGCTGCAAATGAAGTTATGTGCTCTTTATGAAACAATGCTGCTTTTACAGAATTGTTATCAAATTTAAATTTTATTTGGCTAATATTTTATTAAATAACTAAAATTTCAGAACAAAAAACAGTTTCAAGGGTAACAAAAGAACTAATGATACTTGTCCTCTTGATGTTTGCTGTGATGTTATCTCTTAGGACAGAGGTTATACCGTTTCTACAGCAAATAAAAGATGCAGTGGACTTTATTATCATATTGTACAGACTGTCCATTCAAATTTTTAATGATATAAAAAATGGATGGTGAAAAAAATGGTGGATATAAAAATAAATGATGGCAAAATTGACAAGACACCAGGAATCTTCGAATGGGTGTGCCAGTCCTACCTTTGCTGGTGTCAACTGTGGAACGACTCATGTGGTCGGCAATTTGAGAATTTGCTGCGAGGCTTTTATTTAACAATAAACATTATTTTTAAACTTTTGGTATTATTCATTCCCTTACCCAACAATGTTATATGTTCAGGTGAGAATTCCTCTTTTCTGCCTCTCAGAATAAAATGCGGCCCTCCTATATAATTATTGCTTGTCTGTATGGGTATATCATCCCTCTTAATTTATAAAAACAATTTAGACTCGCACATTGTATTGTATATATAATCTTTAAATAAATTAACTTGATTTAATTTAAGCGAGTACTTAATGGTATTTTTGAATCCTACTTAAGAATATCTTACAAACCTATGTTCGATCCACTTTATTCCAGCTTCCCACACGATTTCTTCGTTCTTAACGTTGATTCTATCCGAATTAAGGAGATCAATTACTTCGGTTGGTGATAATTCCAGAAATTCTTCACTTCGTTGAACCACATCGACAAAGTTACTTAGCAAGTACCTTCAGTAAAAAAAATTAATCTTTTTACTATTTATTAATCTTTATACTATTTAGTTATCTTATAAGCGGAGAGTAATATCATGTAGTATTTGAAGACTGCTGACAAATTGGAGATTTAATTTTTGAATTCTAATCACTTATTCAGTAAACTCTATATTTCTTAACTTCCTCATAAATAATATTATGATATTATAAATAAAATCATAAATAATATATTGACTATTGTTTATTTCTATATAGCCGCATGTTAAATACATGGTCTTCGATATGATTTTAGTGATATTTTACGTTAAATAGTTATTTAAAATAATTTTATTTGTGTGTTGAAATATTTAGGTTTATTAAAATAGCAAGTACTGTCTCATAGTGCAATATTCCTGCCCATGCGTATGGCGCAGCTTGTCCTTTTTGGACCTTGCGCCACAAAACCCAACCAATTGCCCATGCGTATTAATTCAATACTTCTATTTAAACAAATTTCATTTAAGACAGCACGATTTAATTTGACGACTTTAAATTTGTGGCTTATATGTACACAGGTCATGCATGCATACTGATTATTATTAAAATTGTTATGCCAAATGAAACTCCATTAACAAAATGGTATTCATTGAAAACTAAACTGGCAAGTGATTAAATTCTTAAAACGTCTGAAAGCATAGATCTTACGAACTCATTTCTCTAAGTAACCACCTCTGACATCAGTAATAGTACTTATATATCTAAGAATTTAATCATATTGAGAATAAATAGTTTGCAAAATTACAGTTACTCATGTACCTCCGACATAATGCCACAATTCTCAAAAAAGATGGGGTAGAATCAATCAATCGGCAATCAATACTCTAAAATCTTCTTTTCATGAGAGATCTGAAAAATGCTAGTTAAGGTAGCAATCAAATATTTCCAACACCAAAAAAATTCATAGGATGCCATCGACATTCTTCTGAAACGTAGACTTTCGAACCGATTGAAATTAAGAATAGAGACAGGCACCATAATTACCTGTGTTCAAAGTAATGTAAACACTAATAAAAGGTGTATCTGAAATTTATCAACATAACATCTCCTAGATGAAGAGCCTTTACAATGGCGTCAAATGATAGCTGGTATTGTTCCATCCATGTAATGCCACAATATTCGGATGAGACAATAGAGACATTGCAGGCAGACCAGAGAGTCATTTGAAAACTAGATGTCCCCCCGTTCCTGCACCCAAATTTTTAATCCTTCTACCAATAAATCCATTTGTATATGCAAATTATATTGTACAATTTATCTTTATCATATTGTAATCATCATTACCCTCTACTATTTTATCTCAATTAAAGAACTATTAAGACTATTAGTATCATTCTAAAAGCTCTCTTATCTGTAATGTCAGTTAAAACATAAAACCATGGTCATCGAAATGACTGTCGACGCTGACAGACACGACAATAAATGTCAGCACGAACAAATGTTGTCAACTGTCCGTGAAGACAATTATTATCTCGTAAATGAATATATTTCTTTATTCAGATTTGATGACTTGAATTTAATAACCATTAAGACTATGCTGGTAATGTCTATTGTAAAACTATATCTAAATTCCTAATACCTGCCAAATTAGTGATAGTGGTGTCTAAATTAGTTAAAATCAACACCTGAGACCCAGCATGACGTTCTATATGAGTTTCCCGACCTTATCGATTCCTTACTCTGCAGAACAGTCATGTGATCCAGTTCTTACATAAGCTACAGTTTTGTGTTATGATAAACACCAGTACAATAAACAACAAATATGTGTCCTTTAAAATCAGAAATATGATGGGAAACATTTCTTCTTATTTGAAGCACGACAAGACATTTCACCACGCAACAACAATTAATGGCAATTTGTATATAAGAGAAACATTCTGTACAATTTTTCCTTAGCACATTACAGTTATCATACAATCACCTATTTTACCTGAATGCGTGGAAAATTTAATTACTTCTAT
>JAPDSC010143539.1:0-55675 GCA_026290005.1 Latrodectus geometricus
AAATACAATCGTCTCAAATAGGAAATTAACATAATGCCCTGGTTAATAAACTATTCTTCTCTTTAAGCCTAGTAATTTAATATGAATTCAATAAATCACTCATGATGTGGTCTTAAATGCTCTGTATACAACAAATAATATCCTTTTCATATTCAAATTGTATAATTTCTGATTGAAAATTACTATATTCACTAAGTTGTATTCCTGTTGCGGATTATTTCAGATTTGCTTGAAAAAGTATATTGAAAAAAATAAATAATTATAATCATGAATGGTTGTGTTTCACTCCATTTTACCCTAAAAGTGCATAGTTAATATGATTTAATATACCTAAGGAGCAATTTTGGTCTGGCCAAATTCATTGAATGGTTATGTTTTTGATAGATGTCAATCTAGAAGTGACTTTCCCATGTTTACATTAAAATATCTCATTACTTGAATTGTTGCATTCCTGTGTGTGTACCAAATATCATAGTCATATCTAGTTTTTTTTAGCACAACCCGTAACAATTTGTGTGCCCTTAACGACAGCAAACGGTTGTTAACGGCTGTTAAATAAATCATTTTAGTTTATTTGTATTTTCTTATTAAAGAGTTACGTTAAGACCTGCACGTGCTTTTATTTTCGACTTTCCCCCAGTCAATGTAGTTAGAGAAATCTGTTTCAAAAAGTAAGTTTTTAACCTCTTGATTTCTAATATTTCTCTTTATTCAATATCGGTTAAATTTTTAAGCATTTAATATGTATTCGTAAGCATTTAAACTTGTGGTAAACTTTAAATGTACTTTCTAAAAATATTTTTGTGTAATAAGTCTTGATCGTTTTCAACTTGACACTACTGTACTAAGAAAATCCGTCTAACATTTAAAATCAAGTCAAACTCTTTACAAAATAAATATAATTTCATGATTTGAAATAGCTTTAAAGTTATTTTTATGACAGTCTTTTATTATCAGTAAGAAAACTCATTTGGATATTATTAAGAAAAGCAAACAAATTAATTTTCATAATGGATAATTTATGAATTTTGAAATTGACATGCAGATTCTATTTATTGAATCTCTTCAGTAATTATATATAGTAAGACCAAATGGTTTTAGATATGTTCATTTATTTCTAAGCAAGTTTCGTTAATAAAATAATATTGTTTTAATTAAAATATTAACCAATCTATCATATTACGTTGCTAATTAGAAAAAAATGTTTGAAAAAGAATTGAGATAATATCAGATGTAATTATGAACTAGAATATTAACTACTTAATAAAGATTTCATACGTTCAATTAGACTCGTGTTGATTAGTAAAATTATATTCATTGAACCATTCAGAGAAATATGAATTACTTAGATAGCTTTACATAATTCCGTTTTATATCCAAATTTATTCAGTCACGCTAAAATTTCAAAAGAATTATCATAGCAAATAGAAATTTTTATTAATGTTTTTAAAAATCATTTTGACAAGCTTTTGTGTTGTATTAATCATTTTAATTAATTAACTCAAATGTTATCAAATTTTTATAGATTTATATGTGATTTTAGTGCTAACTTTCTATAATATTATTTCTAATCAATTTAAATGTATTTAGAGTTATTTCAATAGTTATGCAAACACACTCACATTTATATCATCTTAACATAATTCATTAATTATAATGAATGAAGATAATAATAAAAGAAGGAAGATAACAATAGTAACAAAATTAAATTCAAAATGAAAGACTAGATGTATCTAAAACCCTTGTGAACTGTCACATTTAATAGGAGATCATTTGTATATACTGGATGTCTCTGCATAGGAATTGAATTTATTACGCTGGGGCCAACTGAAAGCGAACATTAGTAATGCATATTGGGGACATTTCCATAGAGAATATATTTGATGCAGTGATAGCGCATTAAACATTTCGTAATTCACTGGCTTTATTTAATGTACCAAATAAGACACAAGTATTATATTATGAAAGCAAAGCAAGATAAATTTATTAAATTTATCTTGTTTTTCCACATTTCAGATAAAACATAAGCAAAATACATAAAGATATATTGATTTCACGACAAAACATTATTCCGGTGTTTTAGGGATTATATAAGCAAATAACTAACAATTTACTTTATATGAAAGCAATTTTTTATTGCTACTTCTAATATTCATAAGTAAAAACAACTCTTCGGTTCTGATACAGGATTTTTGTACAGGTGAAAGTTAATCTGATTTGATTAATTTGATGAGTAAATTGTAAAAATTTACTTCACGTACTCTAGTTAAGCACTTAAGTGTAGTTACAAAGTAAAAATATTTAAGAATCAAACTAAAGATTAGAACAAATCCTTTGAAGCAATTAATTATTAAAGAGCATTCTATATATTTCTTTTACTGAAAGCAATTTAATAATAATTTGTAAAGAAATTCATTTTATCATGTTATTCAACACTGTATTAAATTTTGTAAATAGAATTGTAAAACAAAAGTAAATTAATGTAAGAATTATAAAAGCAAATATCAATGTTTCAGCAAGCAACATTCAGATAAATGGTAAAATTGACAACTATGAAGAAATAAAACTTTTTAAAAATTTATTTTTTATTAAAGGAGTATTTTTAAAAATAAAATATTACAAGTATAAATTTAATTTTCTTTAAAAATATCAATTCGGAATTTGTTATAATTTATTTTTATCATAAAATTGAGTACATGTTGTTTCTTGCAGTAAATTGCTAAATTTGTAATTAATTTAGTACAAAATTCAAAATGATTCATTAAAAATTCAAAATGGCACATTTTGGACATTACTGAAGATTATGTTGCTTTTTAATAATATAAAAGAGTTTTGATTCATAAATTTCCATAAAAATATTGTGCCAATCAATGTAATCATAATCAATTTTTTTTTAAATAAAACCAATAATAATAAAAAAGTAATTTGTAAAAACATAATATTTAGTATTTTTAATCTCCGAAATATATTATTTTTAGTAAAAAAATAAAAAACATTTAATTTCTTAAATTAAAGTAGAAAAATATGCTTAAAAATATAAAAAATATGCTGGAAAATTCCTCGTAGAAGAAATTATCAAATAATTCTTTGAGTTAACTCCATATTCCTTCAAAGATGCTCAAACTTGTAAATATTTTAAAGTTAATAGCGATATAAGATCAATGGCTGGTATCAGTTATTATAAATAAAAAATAAATGAAGTTAATGTAGTCACAACTTGTTAATAAAAGATATGATAATGTATTCACAATTCATTAATTTTAACATTTTGTCAAACTATAAGATATTTTATTCATATTTAATCCCAAATGCATATCCAGATATTTCAGATTAATCTCTAACACTTCCAATCAGTCATGAAATATACTAATTATAAGTGTATACACTGTTGATATATTTTTTGAGATAAAAGGTAAAAACAATATTAATTACTAAAGAGTCAGTGGAAAAGAACATTCCTAATAAAGAATAAATGTGTGCTTAATTATTCTCCGATTTGTAATATATAATGGTATTAAAAATGTTATAAATATTATATTATTTCCAAATATTTTATATTATATATTCTTACCAAACTTTTATTTTGGTGAACTTGATCTTATTCATTGATTGAAAATTGCATATGTTTTTTTCTTAGAAAAACCATCAAAATATTTAAAAATATAAGAAAATGAACGAAGCGTGAAACAATTTATTTATTTATATGTAAATAATGGAATTATTTTGGATAGATTTCAATTAAAGTGTTTAACATCAGTAGAAAAAGACGTTTGCAGATAATGATAAAATTATAGGAAAAAAAAGGAATAATATAACATTTATGAAGAAATTAATTTAACTTGTGTCATTAAGCCTTTGTTTCAATGCTTTCGCTTTCTTTCAACTCTGCATATTTTTTTTGTATACTCTGCAAAAGATTTTACCCAATAACTGTATATTGGAATTATATTTTACTCGCACTAATTAAATTTGCATACCAAATGTTCCAAAAGAAGATGAAAATAATTCGTTATACTCCAGGTAATACGCTAAGAACATTAAATTAGAAAGTTATAGTTGAAGATTTTTAAACTAATATTAATTAGAAAATTATTCCATTACACTATTTATAAGAATATTGTTTTCCACGTATTTGAATATTTTTTAATTATGTTAATCTTTATATATACATATTTTCTAGCATTAATTATCTATGATTTACTTAAGGTGACATGAATGTCTAAATTATAGTTCAAATATAGTAAATCATATTAACTTTTGTAAAAATTCATTTGTTAAAAATTGTTGAAGAATGTATAAAAATATTACATTTTATGCTGAATATTTATGCAAGATGATTTGAAATAATATTTTAACACATCATCTTAAGAAACATTTCAGTTAAATTAAAAATAATTATACGGTAACAATAAGATTAAAGGGATATATAAACGTCCTTATTTTCTATATTTTATACATATAATTAAAGACATTTATCTGTAAACTTTTCTTCAAAAACATAGACATAAGAGGAAAAGATAAAATAACTACAAGTATCATGGGGAAACTATTTTCCAATAATCGTAAAACATCAAAATTATGCACAAAAATAATTATAAAATCCTAGTTTGAACAATATTTAAGAATATATTTTAAATATAAAATTTAATGTAAATACAAAATTCTTTTCTGAGAATATCATTAATATTTCTGCAAAAAACATTCTTTAATTACATTATAAATGGTGGGGAAAATAAACACAACTCAAATTTTATGTATATTTTGAAAATGTATTTGATACATATTGAAATATTTAAGCAAGTATCTCTTGAATCATCAACTATATTTTCTTAAAATTTGTAAATAATTTCATAGAAAAAATTACTTTTAATTTTTTTGCATAAAAACGAAATATCTAACTGCATTGTTATTCTACCTTAAAAAAATTGTTTATAATTAATAAAATAATTCAAACTCAATAGCAATATTTAATTGCTTTTTTAAATAAAAAACAATGTTAATTCTTAAAAACATTGTTTACTTTTCCATCTCATTTTCAGTGTAGTCAAAAGTAATTATGTAAATAGAAATTTACTCTGACGAGCCGACATAAAAAACCCATGAATAATTAATGCAAAGTATGCTGTTTTATAAATATGTGCTTAATACCAAAAAAATGTAAAGTATGTTGCAAGCTTAGAAATTTATGTGTTTTAACATATAAATTGTGACATAAAATTATTTTGCTATTGAATTTAATATTTCATGGAAATGGTAATTTTCGTGCTTAATAGTTGAGTGATGTATTTTGGTATTAAGCAATAGAATGTTAGTATTAAACAATAAAATGTTTAAACAACATATGAACACAGACTTAGCAATCAAGAACTTAATGTCTGAATAAATTAGTTACTTTTGTATTGAACATTTCTAAGAAATCACTTTTAATTTAGATATATGCTCATTAGCAAAATTATTACATTGATTAAAAATACAAATAAATCTTTTTATTTGAAAAAAATGTACTATTTTAAGAAAAAATAATTAAAAAAAATTGCTATATAAAGGATTCATGAAAATAATTATAATATTTTTATAATAAATTGTAAAAATTATTCTTGTGATATTTTTCCAAACTGCATATATTCTGAATTGATCAGTTTAAAGTTACTTGTTCATACATATCAATAAAAAATCATTTTTTTCAACAGTAATTTAGTTTTAAATTTAAATAACTTTATGTTGCAGGGTATATAAATAACTTGGAATGAAAGAATATTCCTTGAGGATATTAATATTTATGTGATGCTTTTATGTTTAGACAAATGTTATATTTTATAATTTTTGAAATAATATATTAAAAATTATCATTTATTTTAAACCGTTTCGTTCACTTACAAAATTAAATATTCCCTCATAATTCCTAAGCGTATTTGACATTCATTGTATGCTATAAGCATAAAAATGTTAAGAAAAATATAGTATTTTATAGTAATATGAAATAGCAAGAATGTATAGTGATTAATTTTAGTTTTATGCTCATTTTCTTTTTCAAGTACAAAAAATGTAATAAAATATAATATGTACAGTGAATCAGTTTAATTTTAATGCTCCTTTAAAAATATTTTTCCACATTTAATTTTATAATTTTTTTTATTTATGTTGAAATCTTGTTAAGTTTTAATATATTTAATGTTAAAGTATAATTGTTTGAATATTCATTTATTGAAAATATTGTTTTATAACGAGTTTAAATTTATGAAAATGTTACCACCGACGAAATTTATGTTTTGCTTCGATTTATTTTTCACATACTCCATTTTCACAAATTATATTTATAGATAACGTAAGAAATTTATTTTTTTTTGTATAAATATATGGATATTAATTTATAAAATAAATTTAGATTTCTTTATGTGTTTCAATGCAAATGTATTATTAAAATGTATTTGATATTTTTTATTGATATCCTATTAATGGAATAATTTGAGCATTATATTATGGATAATAATTTAAGCAGCTTTCTAGGAAATCACGCATCATTTAAATAATGACTTTTCTATTCTTTTATTTTTAGCAGAATTTTAACTTTGAAAACCAATAATGTCTTTCAGACACATTTAATATATTCATTCAACTTTCATGTCAAACTTTCAATAAAAAACAAACTTTTTTCTGATAAAAAAAAATTATAGTTTTCAATTTTGTTTTATAATAAATTGAATTATTTTATGAAGTAGTACAGAATTTATTAAAAATTATGTAATTTATTTTAAAATATAATTAAAAATATTAAAAATACATTTATATTGCCGAATCGATTATTTCAAATATGCTTTACAAAAATGGAATCGTTTCAAAAAGAATATTACTCAAATTCGATATACTAAAACTAATTGTTTTATATTTTAATTTTAAAAAATTTTATTAATTTTCAAACAATATTTATTAATACTCAGTAAGAACATATTTTCATATTTACTTTTTCTAAACTAAGTTTCAAATATGTCTGCATTTGCTTCTTTATAAGAAAAAGTAAAAAATGTTTTAATATATGTGTATCAACAGAATTCCTACACTCAAGTAAAGGACTTTACACCTGGGAAAATCACTGACAAGAACGCTTTCACACGTCAAATCTAATTTTGCAATTAATTGCTGTTAAAAAATAACTGAAAAGCAAGTACACATTCAACGCTACTTTACTTCAGAAGCCGTTGCCCTGAGTTGCCGACAACTCTGCTATTTAAAGAACACTGCATTAGTCAAACTAAATATTTACATTAACCCTCACTGAAGCGATAAAAGGCGTTTTTCTGCCACTCGTCGAAGGTGAAGGGGAAACAATTTTTACAGGATTGCATCCTCTGGGGAGGTGTAAAAGTTTTTGTGGGAACTAACTATTTACTTAAATGCTGCATACAAGTTTATATAATTCAGCTGGTAGTTTGAAGCCTTTACATCAGAGTGATTGCATTTTATTTTTAAATAATGTGTAAATGTCATGTTTTATTTTAAGGTATATCTTATATTTTAACTTATTCACCAAATGTATGCGAGTTAGATAATTCATTGTAATTGTTCGACTTTTTGAAGAAGTTATTATAATTTATCATTAATTAATTAATATTAGCGATTTCTTTATTGAATTTCCTTAAGCATGAAGTGTAAATGTAAGAAGATAGTATTTATCCGCCACCATAAATTACAATTATTTTTGAAAATTGATAGTTTGTTTTAATAAATTTAAATTAGTAATATTAAGTTTAAAGTTTATGAGCATTTTAGAGAAGTTATTTTCATTACTTAAAAATTATTTTTTGAAAGGAAAAATTTTTCCTCAGCAAATTTATGATTGTAAAAGATATTGAAAGTGATTTAGTAATGAAAACATTTATACGTTTATAATAAAACTAAAATAAAATTTTTAAATTAAATAAATTAAAACTGAATTTAAAAATGTTTCCATGAATTTTATCATAGTATTTCTAAAACTTACATAAGGCTTTTATTAATTCTAAATTTAAATAGTTACAAAGTTATAAACTATATTTTAGAAAGTTAATTTTATATCTCACACACCTCATGAAAACAATTTCATCTTATAACAAAACTTAAATATAAAATTTAATTTATATGAATTATATTTTTGCGTAGAATAGAATATTCTTAAGTAATTTCAACTTTTTATAAACCAGCATTATTAAAAAGAGCAAAACGAATTGTTTTAAAGTTTGATTTATGCACAAGAGATATTTCATGTGGTAATAACTTCTTTAGTAAAGCCAATCTACAAATATAATTGTTTCAAATGGTTTCTAACAAAGAAATGTAATCATATTATGTACGCCCTTAATAGTATTATAAAAAACTTAAATGCCTCTTTTTTAAAATAATCTGACCCAATAATTTTTTTTCTATAAATGATGTATTTTCTTTTATTTCCTTTTCTGTCTGCCATATACATAGAGAAATATATTCTTCGAATACTTCAGTATTAAATAAAAACAATTCTATAAAATATTTGCCAAGTTATAATGTTAAAGATTTAATTCCTAAAAAAATAAATCAAATTTTTTTAGCTTCCGAATTCCTTGCAATTGGATTTCAACGAATCTTTACTATCTTTTAGGATTCAATTTTATTCTGATTTCGTTTGTTTCTAGTAATTGAATATTTTCGTTTACTTTTCCCTTTAACAAAAAATAGAACCTGAAATTTTAGCCAAAAGTTTTCAAGAGAGAGCCTTGCATCCCCATTTGATCTTTAAATGCATCTTGGCGGCGCTTCGGACTCCCAACTAACTTCTAGAGACCGCCAAAGCTAGATAGAGTGGTAACCCTGATTGATGCGTGCACTGTGATACCCATTTCACCTGGCAGCATCAGCTCTAAGCGGACGTGTAGTAGTGATCCTACAGTTGCGGGACGTCAGTCGTTTCCTCCGTAAAAAATCACTAACTCTCTTTTATTTATTCAGAAGAAATCGCGTACGTTTCTTCCTCCCTTCTGAATTTTCTCGTTTATTTCTTCTTGTTTTCGGCGATGTTAAGGTCGTTCCGCATTTATCTCTTTTTGGAAACCGGAAATAGAAAAAATATAGTTCAACATTTCTTTTAAAATAGAAAGTTTCGCTTAACCCCACAGGAGGAAATTTACTACAAAATATACTGTGACAATGGAAGTTATAAAAACAAAGTGTTTATTGCTTTTAATCGCGTGTGCTTTTGCGCAGGAGGTTTATCACACTGAAAATGAAGACAGTATATTCGAAGATACAGGTTAGAATGCATTTTTCTATATTTAGAATAGTTTTTGAAACGTGCAAAATAAAAATCGATAGATATCTGAAAAGTAAAGAAAGTTTTTTTTTTTTTTTTAAACAAATAATGATACATGTTTCATTATATTATTTTATGCGCATTTCTTTTATCTAAATATACAAAAAAGATTTTTGAATTTTAATACTTAAGTAATTTTTAACATTTGCTAATTTTAATTCTCATATTTTTTATTCTTCTTTCTAAAGTTACAAAAATGTGAAACATTTATGTATATACAAATAAAAAAAAGAAAAGTTTAATTCTAAAGTTTTAATAATTTATACATTGACAAAATTAAAATTACATACTAAAATAAATAACTATTTATATTAAGTATAAAAAGTGCAACAAAAATGGTACAATTTTGTATATTTTTATACATTATATTAAAATTCAATGAATATACTTCTGTTTTGTTTTCTGAAAATTAAGATTTAATTTATTTTCAGAATTTAAAATATATTTTTTTAATAAATGATGCATAAAATTGTTTTCCATAATATTATTTTATAAATGTGTGTTATAAATTATTTTAAATTATTCAATATTTTATCACTTAATGTTATTAATAATAATAGTTTTATCCATTTTTATTTTTGAATAGAATATGAACTTCCATATATTTTAACACATAAAAACTAATTTATCATATTTAACATGTTAATCCAATAAAATTAAAGTTACATAAAAATAATTGTATGTGTCTCTCTCATATGTTAAATCCCTATTATTTTACTGGTAAAATGTTTTTCTTAAATGATGGAATTTGTAAGTAATATTAATTAATGTTATGGCTAAATGAAATTTTTAAAAAATGTCATGATTTAATATTTAAAGCGTTAACTTTAACAAGTAAAAACTTCCTTACATAATTCGAATTTTATTTTTAAATAAAAATAAATTTCTTTACTGGTTCTTTAAAAAAATGAGTAATATACATTTAATCTGCTTAAAAAATGTGCTTTATGCTTGAGCAATGATTGGGAAAACTATTATAGTGTGATAATTAAATACTGAATAATGAGATAGCAAACAGTCTGCCACAGTAAGAATAACATTAAATTTGAAGTAAAATTATGTATTTATATATTAAAGTAACTTTAAATATTTTCATTTATTTTTAAGAAACATATTACAATTCTAAATCTATTTTAGATGAAAACATTATAATTTGACTCGTAATTTACTAATGTGAAATATTAATTAATATTTATGAATGTACACAGAAAAAGGGCTTTATATTTTCTTTAAAATACATTCTTAAATATTTTTTGCAGTTAAACATAATGAATACTTTCTTGAAATTTTTTGCTATTAAACTTTATCAATCCTAAATGGAGTTTTAATTTTACTAATATGACTTAAGTGATTAAATTACTCTGCAAGATATAATGAGGTCTCAGACTAGAAAATATCACATATTTCAAAATATATCACGACAGTTTTCAACTAAAACAAAGAAAGTAGCGAAACCGAAAATCTACTTAAACTATAAACTGCATCTAACGATTTTTTTTTATTCTAATAGATGTCACATTATGTTAATTTTGAATATAATCACCATATACATAATTTTACAGGGAATTTTAAATTGAACTAAAGAATTAAATTTAAGTAAATCGACATAAAGTATTATATTTTATTAACAAGAGTACTTAATTTTTGTGTGTTACTTTAAATTTAAATGAAAGTCCACATACTCATTTTCGTTGTCAATAAATGTAACTTAAAAAGTTAATTAAACTATCAGCGAGAAATCTATTTACTCCCAATTCGTAATATTTATGGTTTAAATTATTTTCGTATTCTTTTAAAATTCAATAATGAATTACACTAGTGTTCATTACGTTACTTAAGAGCAATTATTTTAAATGTTATAAAGAGCAAAAGATTCCGAGAGATAAAATATTTATAACGTTTTATATTAGGTAAAAATTTATTGATTTGTAAAATTATTAAGCAAAATTCTAAGAAACTACAGACAATTAAGAACAATGCATGTTTCTTAAGACTAAAAGAATCTTTGAAACGCAATATTGCAGATAATAAGACAGATAAAACTGAATATAAGTTTATGTATTTATGTCATGAATCAATTAATTTTTATAATTGTGAAAAAATTGTATAAGTTAACGAATATTTTTAATATATGTAACACATGAAATCATCGTTTCATAAAACGCTTTCAATGATTATTTTGGATTTACGTTACGAATATTGAAATGTTTATTAAATTAATGAAAAATCATATCCTGTGTATTATAAATATCACAATTTATTGCAAAAAAACAAGTAATAAAATGTTGAGTACTGTTATTGATTTACAAATTTGTACAAAAATAACTTTACGATGCACGTATAGCAAAGTCTAAAATAATATGATCTAAGTTATTATGAATTCCTCAATTATTAAATCGCTAACGATTTACAGCTTTTATCAATTTCTATTCTGCATGCAGTTGAAATTTTTAAGTCACAATAAATCAATTGATAGTAATAATAGTTTTCTGCTTAAATCACTGGTCAATATCAAATAGGAATAGTATATTTTTTTCCATACAAAACCAAATTTACCTAAAATTTAAAAGGGTAGTTAAATAATCATATATCATGAGGTAAAATATTAAAGAAGATCATATTTAGAATTAAAAGTTTAATAGAATTTGAAATCCCTTCATTTATTTGACATAATATTTTGTTTTTAATGAATGAATGCTCTAAATTTCAACTAAATATGAATATAACCATCTAAATATTAATTTACAAATTATTTACTAATTAATAACACCCTTACATATTATAAAATTAAAAATGAAAGTATTATTAAATATTTCATGATGTATTATTAAAATGTTGTATTATTAAAATGTTCATGTGTTGAAATATTTAATGCGATTTTTTGAAATATTTAATGAGATTATATCTGTATCCATGTTTAATAAAAAAACAAGAAAATATAAGTATTACAATTTAGGTATATTATATTTCTTTAGATAAAAATAACATTTAATAATCCTGCTCTTTGAAATAAATACCAAGCATAATTTTAATTATTCATCAAAAAAAAAAAAATAGCATGATAACTCAGCAGGACATTTTGATTTTTCCAGAGTAATCTCTTAATTTTTGTACAAAGACGGAATTTAGATTTTGAAAGAAAATTTTTCTCTCCATGTTCTCAAAGATTTTAGGCTTCTTTATACTAATATTTTATAGTAAAAAGGATATGGTTTTGAATTGGACAACTGAATCTTTTTACGAACTTTATATTAAAAATGATTAATTTTTATTCATTTAAAACATTTATTAAATAACCATTTCTTCGATAATTTATTATGATCAAAAATTTGTTTTAAAATAAAATTTCAATGTTTATAGTACAATATTTACTAAAATAGACTCCTTTTGTTATAAAAATTAGTAATTTTCTTCGCATCAATAAAGTCTTAACATTACTTTTAAAATTTTTAAAAGAAAATGTTATATAACATATTTTTTTACATTGAGTAGTTATCAATTTTAATAAAAATAAATAAAACAACATTTAACCAAGAGTAAGAACTTGGGCAATGAGGATTTTAATACTAGAATTTCATTGTTTTAAAATTAAAAATATTTATTAATTATTAGTAGCACTACTTTTAAAAATGAAGTTTGATTTTACTCATTATTTCTCGAGAAAAACAATCAAAGTGCTTACAAAACTTAAATCAACGGAAGAAAAGAAAACTTTTATTTAATCAATTAATTTTATAGGATTTATTTGATTCAATTCCATTATTCAATGGGTAGCTTATGTAAATTTATTTTAAATATGTAAAATTATATTCTTTATATAAATTTTTCTAAATGATTTAACTTCATGTTATAATTAGTAATTTATTCAAATTCTTGAATACTACTTTCCGTAAACGGAATATTTTAAAGAAAAGAAATATAATAAAGCATAAATAGCATTTTTTCGTTTGATGTAACCTACCAGTTTAAGTTAAGCCCCTATCAGATTAGCTTAGTTTCAAGTTTATGTTACAGAAAAGAAGTCAATATTTTCGTATTAAAATCATTCCTTTAATAGTTTCTTTTAAAGTATGAAATGATATATATTTTTATAAACAAAGGTCTGCGTTTTGAATATAAGAGTATTAGTTCAAATTCTTTTATTAGCATTTTGATGCCAATTGTAAAGTATTAAGACAACACAAGTTTATTTCATCAATATAACGCCAACTACAAAAAGTCCCACAAAATAATGAAATTAAGTTTAAAGGTTAGTATAAAAATAGGACATCTTCAAAATGATAAAAAAAAAAAAATAATAATTTTTCGTAGAAATATTTCTTAAAATATGGATATTTTTAATATATTTCAAATTATGCAGAATTCAATTCTATTAATTATTAAATGTTATATAAATGTCTATCTATTTGAAAGTAACGCAAGTTGGCTCACAGTTTTGGTGTAATGTCAAATAAACTTGAAAGTAAAATTCCTTAATGTCAAATTGATAAATATTAAAATTTTTATTCGTAATAAAATTGAAATCTTGGATACAAATATTTGCTTCAGAGATTATTTTTTTTACAACATTAATACTTTTGAAAGCATAATGTTCCAGATAGATTGCATTTAAATAAAAATTATTAAAATAACAATTTAAATCGGGTATATTTTGTAATGACAATTTTCACAATTTTCTATTAATAATGATTCTCTAGGCTAAAAAATTTTAGTCACTTTCTGTAAAAGAAGATTATTCAGTCATATAACCTTTTATATTATTCTTACACAGGATATAAATTATGAAGAAAACTTTCATATTAATTTCGTTATTTATATAATACCTGAATGATTATAATGACCTTCAAAATCCATTGCAATAATTTATAAACTAATTTCAAAGCTAAATATATTGAAAATTTGTTGTGCTTCATTTGACTTTTATATTTGAGAAAACTTTTCAATCATTCGGTTTTCTTAATAAAAAAAAATCTTTCAGCATAACTGAATGTTCAGAGTTATTTATTTAAATGCTCCTATTTGGGAAGTTGATGGAAAGCGAATCTAAAATACCATTAAAAATTTCGATATGAGTTTGAGTGAAAGAGCGCAGAGAAAATGCGAAACTTACTAATTGGAATCAATTGAATTAATGTTTTACTAAATAGCGTTAAGCTGAAACAGAAATGTTCTTTCCATCAATTTATTTTCAATAAGACATAATAATTAACTGTCAAACATTTGGATAGTTCAGAAAGAATTTTATTAAAATCAATCACAATCAATGAAGAAATTATTTTCGCTGAAAAATAAATTTGTATTCATTCTGAAGTAAATATTAAATTAAGATTTATTAAACTGCAAATATTTTCAGAAAATATTAGAAGAAAATCATATTTAATAATCATAATAGAAATGGTCATGCAACATCTGCAGAGGAAATATGACCATTCTTATTTAATAAAAAAGGATAAAATATTTTAAATATTTTCAATATTTTTATTCAATAAAAATAAATTTAAAGGGTAATCATACGTTATAAACAAAGATGAAACGATATCATAAAATTTTTGCTGAAAAAATTTAAATTTTAAAAGGGACTGAGAAATATTTAATTACTCATAATCCGCAATAATATTAATATTGGATTTTTTAAGATATTGTATTTAAATATTTAAAACATTGTACAATTACTATAAAATCATTTTTGAAACAGTAATGAAAATATTCTTATAAATTATGAAACCAGACAGAAATTACTTCACTGTTTTTATAATCACAAACAATTGTTATTTATGTTGATATTTACAACATGTATAATGCTATCAACCTACATATAATTTGTTATAAATAAAATATAGAATAGGTGGAGGACAATAAAACTAAATTTAGCTAAATAGCATATTACTTCTCTATAATTTCTCCAAAATTTAATTTCCCATTCTGGTAGATTTATTCTTGACGCTTTGGGGTTTCCAATTCAGCAAATCAGAGATTTGAAATTTACCTCAGGCAAGATGGAATGCTTGTTTTAGAATTCACATTAAAATTTGAATCGTTTTAATGTGGTCGAATCCAACCCATTCTTATGAGTAAAAAGTAACTGTTGAAAAAAAAAGCCAGATAAATATATTTATCTTAAAATCTCTTTCTGGATGGTATTTAAGTTAAATTTTTAAGAAGATAAGTACAAATATATATAATGTTCATTAAAATGCAGATGCCTTTTTATGTATTTGCTAAATATTTAGTACTTCTGTAAGTAAAATAAAAATTGAATTTATGTACATGAATCAGTATCAATAAAACTGTAAATGAAGTTTATTTTTGCATGTAATCAATAAAATATTGTGCTATGGTTTAACATTTTCATATACGTACAATTTTATATTTATATTACTATTTAAATACTTATGTACTTAAATATTACTAAAATCTATTTAATCAACAGAAATAAAATTAATTTTTGATAGAATTTGCTTTGGAAATAATGAATATTTTGTAAAAATCGTTTTATTTGATAATATATTTTAAGTTAGAAAAACATTAGTTTGAAAAAATTCAAATAAAGAATAATGTTCTCACTAGAATTAATATTTTCTTTATTTAATTTATGTTTAGTAGAAAAACTAGTTCATTTACATGTTTCATTTCATTTATTTGAGGTTTTCATTACTTATCTCGAGCCAATGTTGAAAACTTTAGGTTCATCATTTTTTTTTCATAATGAATACTTTTTTAATTTTTTTTCGTTATCTCACCGCTGCAGTACTTCGTCATTCGTTTCATTTTAATTGATTTTTAAAAGTTTTCATTTTATCTCGGCTTGGCCTTTTGTTCTCTGTCATCCGGTAGCTGGAAAATTCTTTTGGTCTGAATTTATTCCACGACTAAAGAGTCATTAACTTTTGAATAAGCTTCAGGAGAATTTAAGTCATCATTTCTTTCTGAACTGCAGGAAGTTTAGAAACAAATTCTTCTGCAGTTGTCTGTTTTTTTTAAAAAAAAGAATATTGCTTTTTCTTGGGTAGCTACGAATTAAAAACTATATCAGTAAAGTTGGAATTACATTATGCTTTTTGTTTAAAATAGTAATTATGTAGACTAAGATCAAAATTCCTTATATGCAACATATATATATTTTAATAATATGTAAATTATAATGTTTCAAGTAAGTTAACAACCTATGAGAACCATTCTTTATAGAGTTCTATATAAGAATTCAATTGCATTATAAATTGACAATTTATTCCCCACAGAACTATTTCTGCTTATTTTAACTATAGGTTATATATTAAATTGCCTTAATGTGTAAACTATCATTTAAAATTGCGTGACTCCTTATATCTATATATTATCAATTATTGAGCATGTGATTCCATAACTTCAAAGTGACTTAACATGATGATAAGTACAAAACTTCACATATTTGTCTAACATAAAAGTCTATTAAGCTTTGAAGTTCTGGATACAATTCAAATACTTGTCTCTTAAATTATGTTCATTGAACTAGTTGTGCGTGCTTAGAAATTAAAACAAACCTTATAATTACAACTTAAGAAATAAGTATGCCAAGGCTTTGATATGACATTAGATATACTCCATAAAGGTATCTGATGGAAATATCCCTCTATAAAACTCACAAATAGATATTTAAACATTATTAACATTTAAAATATTGCTTAAAATAAATAGTTCATTATATGGACTTATAACTGAATTTTAAAATTTATAGTGAGGTTAATAATCACAAATGAATAACATTCAATGAAATTTTATCATGGGAATTATTTCAAAAAAATATTTTGAATTTTAGTGTTTTATATCATATGAAATAAACTGTATTACTTTTCAATGCAGAGAATACTGATCATTAGTGTTAAATTTTAAATATATCTGTTACGAATTTAAGAAAATTAAAGAAATTTATTCACAACTTCAAAGTAAAAGCAGTGCGTTTTTTAATAACTTTATTTTTTATTAGTACTAGAAATCTAGAATAAAGCCAATTACGTTCAAAAATAATAACTTATTTTTGAATGTATTTGGCTTTTATTTTCCATTGAAGCTTTACTTTAAACTGAATGTTTTGTTAAATTTTTAAAAGAAAATTCTAAACATAATATCATTTTATGAAATCCATCAATATAATATAAGTTGTTCCTGATAATATTTTTCACTTTTGTTAAAAAAACACTCTGCGTATTTTTCTAAGAAATGTTAAAGATAGAAAAGCATTTTCACAGGGCAGAAATGACATAACAATGATTAAATAATGGATAAAAATATGTGTATTCACATTTAATTTTATTACTTTTTACATTATGTAGGGATGTGAGAGCAGCATATAAACATTTATGTAGTCAAAGATAATTTTATAGCTTGGAAAAATTCAATCACGAGATTCTTAACAATGTAAGCAATTAGTCTTAAATTCTTATTAACTTTTGATTGAGTGTGCTTCTCAATAAATATTGAACTGATGAAGTATTTTTTAGAATAATTTTTTTCCTAGGACTTAGAGCATTTATAGAATCCAGAAAAAAGTTTTTTTTATATAATTATTATATCTTCTACTACCAGTATAAATGTCTCTATTAATAAATATTTTTATAATTTAAGCCCAAGTAAAACCTGATTAAGTATTTCTTATTCACCGGGGTATTTCAAATCTTTGAAAATACAATTTTTTTTAAGTAAATTTCTATAAATTTTGTATCACGAGTTGTATATCAATAAATAGCTTCTTCATCGATAGTAATTTAATTTAATAAATGTATGTGAAATTTAAAGTTGTAGATCTTAAGATAAACAAATTGAAAAAATTTACTTACATTTATCTATAGTTGAAGAATAATTTTCAGAAAATTTCCTTTAAGGCAACATGATAAAAGTGTAGATAATATTATATTTTACAGGAAAATAAATACTCTATATTTTTGAAAGTACATATTGACAGTAAGTTTGAAAGTATTTTCTCATGATGGAAATAAAATTTGATTTAAAATATGCAAAATATGCAATAGAATTTTTTTAATAATAAGAGTATTTTATTTTAAATGTATTATTTTATATTTTTTGTATTTTTATTTAAAATATTTTGGATAAGTAAATTTAAAAGTATTTATAAACTAAAATACAACTAAATTCCAATAAACATTACTGACTATTCAATAATATTATATTTTGGTAAATTCATATCTTTAATAGAAAAAAAAAATTCTGACCATTTATTTTAATGAACAGAAATTAAAACATTGTAACGACCTTGATAACAAATTATTGAAGCTAAATTCTATTTACATGATTATCAAAAATAAATCAACCTCATTTACTTACTGGTTCAATGAAAAAGCTTCTTATAAAAAAAAATGTATCCTACATCCAAGTGTTGAACACATGCTGTAACAGGCTAAAATTAATAACTACTAATTTGTGGAAAGCACAATATATTAATATATACCATATATAAGTAAAAATATCACTGTATAAAATTCTGAAAACTTGAAACATAAGTGTGTTAGTTATCAATTTAGATATAATTTAAAAATTTGGCGTCCATTAGAAAATATATCTTTTGTAATATAAATTTATCATTTCATGACCATAATTATATTACTTGTAAAATAAAAATAAATATTTCTCACAAACTCATAAAAGTTTTTAATTGTAATATATATACAATTTGGAATATGGTTTTATGTCTCATCTCCATACATAGAAGTAAATTCAGCTAGAATCTTAAATACAACATATATTTGAATCATAATTTATTTATCAATTTATTTTTATTTAAGAAATAAATGTTCCTCTTTTTTCATGATAAAATTTATCATAAAATTTAATGACATAGTTATTGAATACATATTAATCAATTAAATTGCAAATGGAATAAATAATATTGAATAGCATAAAAAACCGATATTGTAAAATGTAATTTTTATACAATAAAACTGGATATCTAATTAAAATTATATTTCTGAGTGTTCTTGATGAGGAAATGAATTACTTTTTTTTGTCACCCAAAGATTCCAGTGATTTTTTATACATTAAACAATATTAAAATAATTTTAATATTTATGAGAATGTTTTTTTTTTTTATTTTAGGCAAAAAAATTAAAATGATTGTAGTCGAAAATTTTAAGTATTATTTTCTGAATTGAAGAGTATAAATTACTAAACTGTTCATTTAAATGTTTTATAAACATCAAATTAGATAATTACAAAATTCTTTAAATAAAAATTTGAAAGTATTGCATTAAATTCGTATGAAATCTGGGCAAAGGCACCTCACTTAAAATACTTTCATAAGCTTGCTTGATCCTGTTGCTATAAAATCTGCAAAATATGGAAATGAGTTTGAAACTTATTTTTCTTATGATTACTCTAGGACAGGTACACAAAAAGTATTTCAGTGTGCCTTTTGGGCCTTACGAAATTCAATAGAAAAAATTCAAATGTACATTTTTTTTTATTTTTAAGAAATACCATCCCTTGCGAAAAAAAATACAGAAAACGATGATGACCCATTTTGACTGTCGGAGGAATGGGTTGGCTCATTTTCACAGCAAAATGAGAAAAAAGGTAGAACCATGCAGGCAAAATAGGAGCGAAATTTTCACATAAGAGGGTAAAATATGACGAAGGCTTTCTGGTTTGTGATTTCAGATAGCATTTGAATTTGAGTTGTGTTCGTGAATGTCTGAAATGGCTGGCAATGACTCAGCTCTAAGTAGGAAAATGGAAAGAGTTTAAATGAAAAAAAACTTTGATTTTGGAAATATTTAGAAATGCTACTCAAATTCTCTTTTCCTATTTGTGAATTTATCTAATTATTTTATTTAAATGTGAAACACTTTTATGGCAATAGCATCATGTTAAGAATATTAGAATAAAAATTACTTAAATATTACATTTGGAGTATTTATATTAAGAGATCTTATTTTAAACGTCAGGTATTCATACAAAAATTATTTCGTTTTAAGTGTATAACTCATGCTAATTTTAAGCCTGATGTAAGTTTAAGAGACTAAATATTATATATAAATTATATAATTTTTAATACCAGCTATTCAGTCATAAATAAGTAGAGCCTTCTCATTAGAATAAAACACATCGAATTTTGTCTTACCATTTTATGATTTCATAGACTAGCTCTATTAATATGCTTATGCAAATAAAACTAGTGAGGTTAACGCGAAGTTTATTCATTAAGTATAAATTCTGTTGTTAAATAAATCGTTATATAAATGAATGTATATGTGAGTATTAGAATATGAATATTAAATTTTAACAGATTCAATTGTGCACAGAAATTACAAATATAGTATAAAAATAGACTTTTGTTGTGTTATTAGCTTATGTTCTATCTTTCAAACAATATAAATTCCAAGTTTAAATTCTTTATTTTGCACTTCGTGTGTTTCAGAAGATACAGGCTCATAAAAAAGCTAATTTAAATATTAATTAGTTCCTTTAAGTTCCATTCATGAAAAATCCAGAATCAAAAGTAAACTTTTATGTATCTTAAAAATAAGGGGTTATTCATTACTTATTAATACCTATTGAAAAGTCACTTAACAAATGCCTCATTGATCAAAATAAAGACTTCTTATTAAGCACTATTTAGTTTACACTAACTTTTAAGAAAAAAAAAAAAAACATATGATGCATTAAAAAAAGCTTTCATTTCGTTCAATATCCGTTTTATTAAAGTAATTATTAATTATTGTATCTGTGAAATTGTGAACTGTTTACATACAAACGAAATAAAACTTAATACTTAATAAATAAATCAAATGCAAGCATTTCTCGATATTTTTCAAAAACTATTTAGTTTTCAAAATCTTAAGCACCAGTTTCTAAGCATTATTGACATATATTTAACAATTATTTTTGTATCATAAAAAAAACATTATAGAAAAGGTTTTATTGAATTAATACATAATATATCACTTAAAATCTACACTAAGCCTTTTCTTACAGACATGTATCAATAATAGTTTATATAATAAAAATATTTTAAAGAGAATTCTTTATATAAAAATAAATATATTACATAAACTTCATCTCTTTTAAAATATTTTGTATAGTTATAGTCATTTAATTGATGCGTTCGTGAATATTATGTTACAGAAGCATTCCCAGTAGAAATTAAAATAGTACAAATTCATATTTTTCAAAATCATTTTTGGTCATATTGATTAAACGATGTACATTTACAAACCGAATCTCATAAATTTAATAGAATATTTCAAAATAAATTGAAAGCTTCGATAACTTATACTTTTAAAATAGAATTTTATAAAGGAATTGAAAACTTCTGCTAATAATTAATGACTGAATATATATTAAAATATCTATTAATTTTCGCTGAATGTATCAGGCTAAAATGATTTTGTCGGCTCAAAATTGACAAGGTGATTAAGTAAATTAATTATTTTCCTTTCAAATTTACCAGAGTGAATATTTCTTTATTTCAAATCATACATAAATAGAAACTTAATGTTTCAAAATTTGTAATATAAATTATTGAAAATTAATACAAGTCAAAACTCTCCTTAGAAGATAAATTATATCTCATGAAAACTAATTTTTCGAACAAACTGTAATTCGGATAATTGTTCTATGTTTGCTCATGATAAATATCTGCGAATATATGTATATATGTATGTGTTTGCAAGAGAGAAAGAGAGAGAGGAAGAAGATATATATATATATATATATATATATATATATCAATCTTTTGTTAAAAACTATTAAAATCCTGTAATCCAGTTGTCATTGGTAATTTCTTTTTTACAATGAAAGCTTCACAACTGTCATTATAATTTAACTAAAATTAAAGATTGATTTTTATAAAAAACTATTTTCCATCATTTTGGAATTTGTTTTCTGAGTTAAATGATTTAAAGACATGTTTATTTAACGCATATTATGCTTTAAAGGAAAAATAATTTGAAAGATAAAGAAATCAGCCTGAAAATTGCAGAGACATCAACTGTGTTGCCACATTTTTAAAAATAATATCTTCTTACCATTATTTGTGATATATTCATTTCGAGAAAAATTGCTTCTATTTCGAATATTTGCTTGCATTCTGTTTTACAACACATGGTCATTTGGAGTATGTCCAAATGCCATTACATTACTGATAAAGATCTTCTATAAGGCGACAGAGAATCGTCATTTCAGCACCTTTTTCTTACATTTCCTAATCATATATCCTTGTAGGTCATATTATGGCAATGCTAGAAATCTAGAATTTTCTTTTTTTTTCTGCATCTTCACATTAAAACAAAATATATTTTGCTTAATCCATTTACTGAAAATTTTCAGTATTGTTATAATTTAATTTTATAATGTGTTTGGTTTTGGTTTTTAATTGAGTAATTTTATTTTCTATTTGGTTTTTAATAGAGGAACTTTTTAAAGATCAACATGTTTATAATATACACTTTTAAACTTTTCATAATATGAAACATCTTCAAAAACGCAAGCAATGTTAGCTTTCTTACAATTATTTGTTGAAACATAGAAAAAATATTTAATTAATAAATGCTATATATGTTTTATCTTGGTGAAAAAAGTAAAATTTAAGTAAAACAAATGCAGTTTGTGTTATGAAAACAATTCATAATACAAATTGCATTTGTTTATTTAATAGATATTTTTCGTAACTTATGGTTCATTATAAATCGCATCGGTTATTTATTGCTATATTGCGGTTGCTATATTTGTACATTTATAAATCTGTTGACAACATAAACATTTTTTTATTGAAAATATAGAAATGGCAAGGACTGTACCAAAATATTTTAACATTTCTGAAGGAAGTTGTTTTTTAAAAATACTGCTTCTGAAATATTTATACATTTTCTCTCAAGTTTTCTGAAACTACAAATAATAATTTCAAAAGTATTTTCAATCTTAAAAAAACAAATGTTACATTCTGAATATGATATGAGGAGAAATATAGCAATATTTTTAAGCTTCCATTCTTGTTCTGATAATATTAGGACTTAAAATAGATTAACGCCAATGGTTTTAACGCCAATGGTTTAATGGATTGTAATTCTAAATTAAATTATATTATAAAAAAAAATTAGATATTTCTAGCATCAGAATTTGTTATCATTTAAAAATATATGTTTTATCTATAATATTATATTAGAATCTCTATAATAATAAAAATCATTTTTTTAAATTAAAATAGCCTCAACATTTTAACATTTAATATAGACTACCATAGAAAGAAAAATTCCTCCTGTTTTAATTTAAAGCTACCATAACAAAAATTCTGTAAGTACCTTTTTATTTCAAGAATACCAGTAATAATTTGTGTTTGCTTAATCGTGTGAGATGTAATTTGTTACTGTGAGGTTAAATGTATAATACTCAAAATAAACTATATACTTTACTACATTATTATTGTTTATTAAAAATACAGGAGCGAAAAAATTAATAAACTGATACAATCTACATTCAGAGATTTAATTTACTGATCCAGATTCAAATTTTAAAAGGTAAACCAAGACGTTCCCTTTAAATATTGGCGGAAACATTTCTACGTATTTTCTACAATTTACAAATTATTGTTCTGTTAACAAAATTTTGTTTTTATGATTAAAAAATTATCAATTTCAAACTTTCATGTCTATAACTTAAGGATAATTCTAACGTGCTCTAACAAGGATTTAAAATTAAAAAAGTGGTATAACATAATCAGAAGTCCAAGTTTACCATAATATATATATTCCTGTTTCTTCAAAAAATTTCCTTTCTCCTTATTTAGAAACAAAAAAAATTGTAAATTTATAAGAGCTGCTCTGCTAGTACTCTTTTCTTTTTTTTCCCTTCATTTTGATTTTCTTTCAAAACAATGTTTTACTTTCATGTTTTTGCAACACAAACATGTCATTTCTGAAGATGTCGTAATAATTTTTAAAAATAAAATTTTTATTTTGGAGAAAAATTTGGTGTTATTCTGAAGTATCATTAACTTTTGGATTTAATTTTATTTGTAGGCACACATTTATGATAGTATTAAAAGTTGTAAATATCACACTGAATTATATAAAATTGTAAAAAATTCCTAATATAACAAAATCAATCACACAAAAATTTAAATGGATTAGCAAATACAAATTTCGTTTATATTGCTAAATATGTCTACGGAAAATTAATACAATCACAGAAGCACATAAAAAAACGACATAATTATATCTTTTCAGTTTCTATTGAATCATTTTGTGCTCTTTATATTTAATTAATAATATCATAAAGGCGGAAAATTAATATAACTATTGTTAACACTGTGTTATACAAATTGTGGTAAAAATTGCATTATGTAGATTTTACTAATAGATAGTGCTATCTCTTGCAGAATATTTTACTAATAGCTGGAATAATATAGAGAGAATACTGACTTGACATACCAATTTATTTGTAAAAATCACTGGAATTTTCTCAAAAATGTAATGAATTGTGTTTGAGAGTGTTTCAAAACTCTGACACAAAATATCAATAAATAGTTTTACATTTTAAATGATGGAATGATTAGAATTTCTGGCAAAGATATGGTAGACATTTTTATCACGAATAGCTCTCAGTAAAATTTAAGTGAAATGGAGAATAATGCTTTATTGATGTTAAATAAATTTTTTTTTAAACATAGTGTACTCCTTTTTAAATAAAAAGACTGCGACAATACTTTCCTGCTAAAAAATTTAAAAATGAGTAACATAGAAAACAAATCTGTACTAAGATAAAGGCTGCTATTATGCTTTATATACAATAAAAATTTGTATGTCAGTTAAACAGGACTGAAAAAAAATTCTTTGGCATAAATATAAATTACTTTTTCCTAAATCCTATTCTGTTAAGAAGTAAGCCACAATAATGAAAACTGGAAAGAATATTAAATGTAAACAGAGTTTTAAAGTTACTGAATATAAAATTCTAGGAATGCAAAGTTTAAATTTTCATTGCAATTGTAAAATTAATGCAAAATAATTTTATAAATAATAGCAAAATTTATATTTTTAAGAAGTGCAAAATCCGTGAAATTGTTTTATATTAATATACATTTAATATGATTTAATAATATCAAATATATTAAAACATGTAAAATATACACTACTGGCCATTAAAATTGCTACACCAAGAAGACGACATGCTACAGACGTGAAATTTATAAGAAAGAAAGAAGGTGCTGTAATATGCAAATGATTAGCTTTTCAGCGCATTCAGACAAAGCAGGTGCCAGTAGTGACACCTATATTGTGTTTAAATGAGGAAATTGTTCAGCCGGTTCCGCATCCCAAATTGCATTTGAACGTTGTTGCCTGGTGGAAAATTGTTGTGATGCCTCATGTAAGAAGGAGAAATGCGTACCAGCACGTTTCTGACTTTGATAAAGGTCGAATTGTAGCGTACTGCGATTGCGGTTTATCTTATCGCAGTATTGCTGCTCGCTCGCGTCGGTCGACATCCAATGAATGTTAGCAGAATATGGAATCGATGGGTTCAGGACGGTAATACGGAACACCATGTGGGATCTCAACCACCACCTATCACTAACAGCCGAGAAGACAGGCATATTATCCGCATGACCGTAATAGATCGTACAACCACGTCACGAGCCGTGAGTCAAGAAACAGGGTCGTTTGGAAGACCACAAGTGTCTGCACGAACAGTTCGACGACGTTTGCAGCAATATGGACTCTCAGCTCGGAGACCATGGCTGCGGGTTCCCTTGACGCTGCGTCATAGAGGAGAGCGCCTTTAACACTCTGTCGGGCGCGCCTGGAATTTCCCTCCGTCGGGCGCGTTGCATCTGAGAGATGCATATAGCATTTTAGCAATACAAAAATGTTTTAACAGTGTTCCTTCTTTTTCTTTTTAATTCTAGAATCTTTCTGGAACTTTTTTTTTTTTTTTTTTTATGAAATGCAAATTACAGACAAAATGCAAATTACAGAGTTTAGGGAATATAAAATAATACAATTACAAAACAAAAATCATACAAGTACAGAAAATAACAACAGAAAATTTTGTAAAAAAATTCAATATACATTTATTTATTCATCAGAATCATAATCTAATTGAGGCTGCTCTTCAGAGCATTTTTTACACATCATAGCGGCATGTTCCAAACAAAAATATTCATTACATTTTGTGCAAGAATATTGCGTCATTCTGCTTTTCTTGATTCCGTAGCATGTAGAACACCGCTTTCTCTTATTTGGAACGTCAGAAGATTTTATTGCATTTCTATGTTCTGGAGACGGTTTGTAATTTTCCAGCTTCCTCTGTAAATCTCTTGATAAATTAGTTTTTGTGAGGCGTCTAGTGACTTCTTCATTTGTTAGCTGTTTCACTAATTCCCTTAAATACGCTCTTCTGTTTTTTACTACATTTTGATTGCCTAAAAAAACCACTAGTCCATTTATTGCTGAAATATTCAGCATTGAATAAAATATGACCATTGACCATCTTCTGGTGTTACGGGCACAATTATATGTCCCACACATTTTATCAAGAGCATCCACTCCAAACTTCGTGTCGTTATAAAAAGTAATTATTTCGGGTTTTCTTTCGTCTCCCGTTTCACAATCAATGGAGTCATCCGTATGCATACTCGATGCAAGTAGAACATTTTTTTTATTCTTTGAGATGTATGACACCAAAGTGCAAGTTTCAGAAAAGCCAAAGAGACTTGAATGAACTTCTCGCCTTTTTGTTTTTACAAAGTTAGGAGGTATTTCTTTCTTATTTTTTCTTAGAGTACCTACGTATGACAGTTTCTTCTCTTTCAATTTTTTTATTAGGTCAATCGATGTGAACCAATTATCAGCTGTAATGTTTCTCCCGCTGTTGAAAATTGGTCTTACTATCCTAAGAACGACATCTGATGCTGCATTGCTTACATTATATGGACCTACTGGTTGTTTTCCGGCATATATTTCTAAATTTGACGTATATAACACTTTTGCGTCAACCATGGCAAATATTTTTATTCCATATTTACAGGGCTTTGTCGGTATATACTGACGGAAAGAGCACTTTCCTCTAAAGCCTTCTAACTTTTCGTCAATAGTTACGTTTTGCCCCATGCAATAATTCCTTTAGCAGTTTTTGACAAATATTTCAAAAATCTCCCTTACTGGGGCTAGTTTGTCTAATTTCTTCCTCTCATCTCTTGTTTCTTTGTCATCAAATCTGCAGCATCGAAGCAAAAATTTGAAGCGCTTTATGGACATTACTGTCCTAAACATTTCTACTCCCATTCCTTCTGTGGACCACAATTCTTCTAAAATTTGTCTATTACTTCGTAATAGACCAGCTAAATATAGCAGACCAATGAAAGCTTTAATTTCAATTCTATCTGTGTCTCGCGCGTCTCTTTCTCGACTAAAGTTACCTCTAACTGAACAAATAAACTTATTCGTATTAATGACAATTATGTCGAGTATTTCATCCGTAAAAAAACAGTTCCATGAATCGTATATAGTTCTTAGATTTTTTGCAGGACCTATTACCCCAGGTAATTTAGTTATAATATTATGTGCCCTTCGTTACACATTTTTACGACCTATTGATTTTGCCCATCTTGTTGCTTTATCTTTACCGATGAAATTATCACCTTCAGAATCAAAATCATCTTCAGTTTCTGAAACACTACAATCACTTTCAGTGTCTGGAGGAAGCTCACACTTTTCTAAAATATCTTCTTCATCCTCAGTTTCGTCTAAGTCTTCTTCATTTAATTATTCTTCTCCATCACTAAATAAAATTTTCTGTACGATTTCTAAATCTTGCGGATTATTCAAATCTAAGTATCGCTTCGAACTCATCGTAAGAACAACCGTGGTCGGGCGCGTGCATCTGACGAATGCAGAGTATCGAATAAACTCCAGAAAATGTAATCTTTTCTCCTAAAAACTCAAGGCCAACTGCATTCCTGAGTAGTAGGGGACCGGAAGGGCAGATACTCTGAAGGTCAAGGTCATGAATTCCTATTTTCGTTAGAAAACCAAAGATTTTATGAGTCATGCATCTGAGAGATCACGCGCGCCCGACGGAGTGTTAATGGTGTGAGCAACGAAGAACCTGGGTGCTCAAATGGCGAAACGTCATCTTTTCAGAGGAATCCAGGTTCTGTGTACAGCATCATGATGGTCGCATCCGTGTTTGGCGGCATCGTGGTGAACGCATACTGGCAGCGTGCATTCGTCATCGTCGTACTGGCTTATCACCTGGCATGATGGTATAGGGTGCCATTGGATACACGTCTCGGTCACCTCTTGTTCGCATTGACGGTGCTTTGAACAGTGCACGTTACATTTCTGGTGTGTTACGACCCGTGGCTCTACCCTTTATTTGAGCCCTGCGAAACCCTACGTTTCAGCAGAATAATGTCCGATCTCATTTTGCCGGTATTATACGGACCTTCCTTGATACGGAACATGTTCGGCTGTTGCCCTGGCCAGCACGTTCTCTAGATCTTTCACCAATAGAAAACGTCTGATCATTGGTTACCAAGCGACTGGCTCGTCACCAAACGCCAGTCACTACGGTTGATGAACTGTAGCATCATATTGAAGCTGCATGGGCATCTGTACCTGTACATGCAATCCAATCACTGTTTGACTCAATGCCCAAACATATAACTGCTGTTATTACTGCCAGAGGTGGTTGTTCTGGGTACTGATTTCTCAGGATCTATCCAGCCAAATTTTTTGAAAATTTAATCACTTGTTATTTTTAGTATAATATATTTGTCCAATAAATATCATTTTGTTATCTGCGTTACTTCCTGGTGTAGCAATTTTAATGGCCAGTAGTGTATAATAGTATGAATATTTAATATGTGTGTGATTTAAAAATATATTGATTAATTTTAAGCTTTATGAAATGAAGAAAGATAATTCTGTTCCTATTTCAAAGCATTTTTATTTTCATATCTGAGATGTGCGTGTGTCTTAGAAAAAAATGCAGTAAAAAGCAATTCCTTCAGATGCATCGAGATTTATAACATTGACGATTAAGTTTTTCCAAGAGTTTTCTTTGCACATAATCAAACATTTAATCAATTTCTTTTTTATGATTAAATGAAAATAATATGTAATGAAATTTAAAAAATCTATAAAAGGAAAATTTTAGAAATATATTTACAATTCACATTAATTTTTCTTAAAAATATCTTGCTATCGGTAAAATATCAAGCTATAAATAAAACAGCTCTAAATGATTTGAATTAAGAAGCAATTTTTTTTTAAATTATGGCTTCTGTTTGAAATTAAATAAGTTGATATTGTGCCAGTATATCCCTTCTTTACATGAGTAATCAATTTTGTTTGAATGTTAATTTATACATTCTTACATTTTTCTATAAGTTTTTGATCGACTTTTTTTGGAAGTATAATATTGTTGTATTTTATAATGTACTAGAATTTAAAATACTGATATGATCTAGTATATTTTTTTTACTTAGAATTTAAAAAAAATTATAATTTAAGAAATTATATTACTGTTATTGTTGAAATATTATTTGTATCGCAGATTACCTCATTGTATAGAGTGTTATTTTACAAAAGATACTTAAGCACAAATTAAAAAACTATAGGAATCATAACCAATTTTTCTCTTTCTAAGTCTTACTATTATCATTTATTTTTTTAGAAATCAAATCAAAGATAATGTAAAGTAAAAAAATAATGTTAAATAAAATCAAAGCTTCATGAAAAGAACTAGACAAGATTGTGAACTATAGAATTGTGACCCCTTAATAACATTTTTTTGTAAAAAGTACAACTGGAGCTTTAAGAAGCAAAAATATTCTAAGAAAGACACATACATATATAGACAGATAGATAGATACAGATGTGTGCGTAAATTCAAAAAGATTATAGAGATGATCATCGACCAAAGACGTGTATTATTTGTTATTTTCTGTAGGGAACATTGTAAGATTATTTCAACCTTTTAGAGAAATTTCTCCTAAGAACTGCAGTATTTTTTTTAGAAACATTCTCATTCTTACCTATGATTTTAAGAAAAATATTAAGATATTATACCTATAATGGTGTTATACTGTGTTTAAAAAGAGCTATTATTTTTAGCTAATTTAAGAAAAATAACTATGTTGTCATTCAAATACTACAGTAAAATACGAAATGATTTCAATGCATAATTAATTTATTAGCAAAAAACATTTTGTTATTGGCATTTGATGAAATTTATATGCATATTGTTTGTCGTCACTCAATGGTCAATTTTTGCACACTAGTACTAATAATATGGCACTTACGAGTTAAAGTAGACTCCATAACTTATAAACAGCCAATTTTGAAGGGAGATATGAACTCGCGAGCTGTTGGACTGAAGACAAGAACGTGAGACATTCGGCTACGAGCTGGGCTAGCACGTTGAGTAAAAAACACAAATTTAATGTAGAATCCCTGGAAAACATTATGAGAGTTAATAATTTTGATTCTTAATTAAATATTAGACAATCATTTAGAAATTAGGAATTCTGATCGAATACATACTTACTAATTTATCTGTCCCAGCAGGTATTCTTTAGATATAAAATAAAAATACTATAAAAGTGTTTGAATTTAAGAAAATTAAAATATGAATCCCATCCATTTCATCTAATGTTTTCACTTTTATTTTTTTACATGGGCTCTATACACACATTTTAAGCACTTTGCAATCAGCAAAGTTTAAATTTAATAAAATATTCTTCGTCAGTAAACACAATTTAAAAATAAACTATCAGAGTCACTATCTCGGAATTAATGATCTTAAAAGGAATTTCTATGCACTTTTTGGCTTGTAACATTTTCGATATTTGTTCTGAATAATTATTTTAGGAAATAATTTGTTTTAAGCTACATAATAATGATGTTTGATATTTTCTTGAATATTTTCTTTGATATTCATTTTTCTTCTCGAAATATTTGAAATTCTTAACTCAGAGGTTTTGCTGGTAATTACTTCTTTTTAATTCTTATTGATTCCTGTAACTTAATTTTCATAATTAATTTCGTGTAAAATATATTGCTCAATACTTAGTTTACAGTAGTTTAACTTTTCAAATGTACAATGTTTTGTTCAAAATCGTCGAGTTTTAATTTTTATGCATTTTATTACAAATTAAATGCTTTAACATTTTAATGTTACATTTGCATGAATATTAAATAATTAATGTGAACATTAATGTCAAAAAACATTGCAAATATTTCAAACTTATTGAATTTCCGTTTGTATGCATTGGAATTATTAAAGGAGAATTATGTAAAGTCCCATTGACTTGTTTTTTTAACTGAACGCAAGTTATATTTGTATTCTATAGGTTGTGTTTATTATTATTATAAGATAGTGTCTCATATAATTGTGTAACTTTTTTAAAAAATATTTCATATCTCTTTATCAACACAAATTACCTTGTATACAAATATCTTCATCATATGAGAAAAAACTAGTTTAGAATTGTAGCATCTAATAGCGTTTGAAAACGTAACAGTACTCATGGAAAACAATAAAACACATTCTTGAAAAGGAAATTATACCAGTATGATAACAAATTAAATTTCAGCTTCATCGATCTCCTCTAAATTTGAGCAACTTGGAAGAACGTAGTTTTGTTCCTATTTAACAAAACAAAACTTCAAAAAAATGTAGTTAAATATTATACAAAAACAAAAAAAAAAAATCTCATATTCAGGTAGTATTTTATTGAATAAAATAATTGTGAAGTTAACTGCTTTAACTATTGGGATGTTGCTGTCACAAGCTATGAGAATCTCAGTTAGAGATAAGGGTTTTCAATTTTAATGTTTAGAGGTTAAAAAAAAAAAAAATGCAAACTTGAGATTACCATAAAAAGTGATAATAAACCAGAGACATCATTTAGAGGTGAAGTTTCTAATTACTAAGAAATATAATGATCTTGAAAATGAATGCTCCAGGTAAATTACATCTATATTTTTATGAAGTTATATGATAGCATTTATGTAATGTAAAAATATTTCAATATCCTTAAAATTCAAATTTATTTTTATACATATTTCAAAGATTTATCACATGCTTATGAAATAAGTTAAATGAATAAAAATAAACATGTTTTTATAAATTGTAGAAAGTAACAAAAATGATCTTAAAATATATTTTATTCTCTAAATAAAGGATTATTATTTGGTGAATTTCCCAATGACTTCCTCATCTAACTGTAATTTTGATATAATCAGATCTTATAAAGAGTTATTACATGATTGTTTGATAATGCTCATCATCATCATCATAAACATATATATCAATCAATAATTATAAAATTTGTTTTTGAAAGAATATGAGTATTACCTTTCCTAATTTCTTTGTTTTTGTAAAACTCTTTGTATTTGAAAGAATATGAGTATTACCTTTCTTAATTTCTTTGTTTTTGTAAAACTCTTTGTATTTGAAAGAATATGAGTATTATCTTTCTAAATTAGCAAATTGATTTAAGAAATCTCCTCAAAGGAATATATAACTGGGAATTGTTATTTTTAGAAAAATATTAGCTTTCTTTTTGGAATGTTCAGGATATTTTGTCATGGAAAATGTGGATTAATACTGAAAAAGATAAATGAATAATTTTACACCTTGAAAACGCATTAAAAGCAAAATATTAAAAAATAGATAAAAAAAAATTTTAAACTAATATATATGTATAAAATTAATATTAAACAAAATAATTAATTAAATAAAAAAATTTATATCATAAGTACAATAATATTAATTGCCTTTACTTAAACTATGGATAAACATTATTGGAAAAACGTTCAAATAAAATAGGTAAGTTCCTAAATAATAAAAAAAAACTTTTCCAGAGTCTTATAATGTATTCTGAAAATAAATCATGCAGTCCTGAATATTGTTTATAAGTTATCAATCTAATTCTTCATTTTGTTTTTGCTGAAAAAATATGGAATTAAAATTCACACAAAATTTCAAGGATTTTTTTTTTTTTTATTTAGAGTATATTTTAAGAAATTAATGCATTGTACAAGAAAATTATAAATCATTTAAAACTTACGTATTTTTTAACAAAATAAAAATATTTTCTGTTTACTTGTATTTATTGTCATGACACCACAAAAATTATTCATGACAGTAAAATTATCTTTATATATCGAATTACTGTGTACCGGATATATATTGTTATTTCCGTAAAACAACGAAATTGTTCGTCATTTAAGACAGACATTACAGCTCTATTTAAGACTATTCACAATCATAGTTATAAAATGAAATTGTGGAGATATAATAATGTCTGTTGGAAAATTAAAATAGAAATATATTCTTATATTCAGACAATATTTTCCTTTATTCTTTGTTGTTGGTCACGCCGGTAAAAGTGTAAGTTTATTAGCGATCATTTTGTTTTGAAACAGACTTCAATTGTATTGTTAATAGTAAATGCATTTTTCATAGAATGCGTGATTGCTTTTTTTTTTTTTTGAGTTTTTGCAAACCATCATCAATAACAAACATGGTCTAAATTTACGAAGGTAAAAAGCACTTTTTAAAATTTAATATTATTTTATATGATGCCTTGAAGAGAAAATTTGATAATGGTTATAGAGTAGAATGCTCATATGGTGAGTTTGAAGGTGAAACAATGCTGAATATTTTATGTAATTTCAAGTTAAGCAAATTAATTAAAATAAATACGAGTTAACAATTTGAATTTTATCACGTCAAAAACACACGTGGTTTCTGAATATCGAATAAAGAAACTTAAACTGTTATATGACGAGTGACTGATAATGAATTCAATTTTGTTTTAATCGTGCAATAAGTAAATTTTAATTGGTGTATATTCCATGAAAAATAAGTAAATTTTAGAATAGATATAAAAATTTCACCCTTATAAAATGTGCTATGCTTCTGAATCGTCGCGATAAAACATGGCCAGACGGTAAGAATAATACGACTAATTTTAGAATGGAAACTATTGAATAATTCATGATAATGGTGCAATTAATGGAGTGAAAAAATGTTATTTCACTCACTTAATGGTGTTAATGCGTACTAATGCGGAATTTGAGAGAAAGCTAATGTATATACATGTATAAAAAAGTATCTTATATTTCCCTAAATTTGCAGAGTGATCCATTATTAGACCATAAATTATCCTTAAGTTTTAATTTTATAAAGGAAATTTACTAATGGGTAATATACCATTAATGCTATCCCATATAATGGTATATAACTTTGGATTTAAAAGCAAGTGTATAACTTATTCTTCTAAATCCATACAAATAAACTTTACAAACATAAATATTTTTAATACTTATATTTATAAGGTTATTTACAAATATAAGTATTAAAAATAATTATATTTGAAAATAACTTTATAATTACAAAATTAAAAAATATCAAATCAAGATAACATTTTGCATTGATGCTAGATGGTAAATAACCTCACGAATAATTAAAATACAGTGTTTGTTGAGGAAACTTTCATTTGTAAATAAAATCATTTAGTCTTTTATTCAGTGGTGTATGGCCACAGAAGACTTCGTATTTCAATACATGCGACATTTAACTTTAGAAAGTTCTTCAAAAATCACAAATTTTAACAAATAAAAACTCAAAAGTTTAACACCCACTTTGTTCACCCAAAGAATGTTGCAATGTTTCGTCCAATATTTCACTATTAGAAAAGGTTTACAATTATTTTTAGACCATCCTGTATTTTTTTTAGTTTAAATTTGTTTTCGTATAGATTAAAGGGGGGGGACTTTTATAATTGCTTTTCCTAAATTCATTTGTGAAAGTTTTTACAAAGTGCAACATGTTTAGAAAAATTTATGAAAATTTTGGAAATTAAATTATACGACTAAAATATTCATTAAAATAAAAATATTTGCTAATAATTCCTTCATTCAACCCATTTAATTTTAGGAATGTAATTCCAATATCATACCTTTATTTCCAATTAAACATGAAACATTCTTTGCAATATTATCAACATACATAAAGTATAATGAAGGTTAGCATTAAAGGACAATGCTAATTTTAGATGAATTTTATCATTTTTACTTTGTTTGATGAATTGGGAAAAAACGCTTTAATAATAATTTAAATTTTGTAAAAAAAAAGCTTAATGTAATAGAATAACACTTCTGAAAATAGGTATGAAGAATAATTAAATACATTTATCATATTCTAGATTTTATAAAACTTAATCATAAATATAAGTATTGAAAATGATCCCAGTGTATTTTCTTCAAAATCCATTGCATAAAATTTTATAAACATAAAGAGTAATAATAAGCTTTCAAATTTTTAATTTAGTACTTTAATTATTAAAAGTTTAATATAGCTTAATATATATATATATATATATATTTTTTTTGTCGAATGCCAGTTAGATTGGCAATATGGATGCACTGCTCCACTCTTTCAACTAAACTGCAATTGGGTTTGGAGTCCGACTTCCTTAGTACACACATGACATAGGAACCCGTTTATAGGGTAAGGAACCATTCACAACCCATTCATACAAGGAAAGGACAAAGACAGGAGAGAGAGAAAGTACATCCATGCCCCGACTGGGATTCGAACCCAGACCTCCCAATCCGCAGTCAGGAATGCTGACCACTAGGCAACTTAATAATTATTTTAATTAAATAACTACAAATAACAATTTTTAACTATAAACTTAGTTATAATAATAAATAAAATAAATGAATCAGATGCTTTGAACTTTTCAAAAAATACTCAAATATTGAAAAAAATTCTGATTTTAATCAAATGTGATTCATTACAATTCAAAAGATAGAATACCCAATATTATTTTATTTTTTGAAAATAATTTTACATTCTCATATTTTAAACTATCATATTCAACACTCCATTGTTTTTTACTCAAAATTTATAACATTATGAACCTGAACAAATTCTCTTTCATTAATATTAACTTATTTCACCTCATTTAACGTATATATATAAATTCTTCGAATGTCATACCATGATAATGTTTGTTGATTTCTCATAAAGTAATTAAAAGTTTACTCTACTCTAAATTATTTGCAAATAACTAAAAATCATTAGTGATATAAAACAGTTTGTCATTTTATGTATAAACCAATTCTTTTTCATTACGTTCTCTTTACATGTTCTCTTTACATCAAAAATTTTTTTGAATGATCACTTTATAAGTTATTTAAAATCTTATATCACAAATTTCACTTAATAGTTTTTATTTCATAATTATAAACTTTTCATAATTATAAACTTTAAAATCTGAATTAAAATTTATGGAATACAATATAAATTCTATTTATTCCTTTACAAAACTTTGAATATATTATATTTATTTTTAATAAAAAAAATGACTTTAATTATTACAAAAAATATATTATAAATAATTCATTTCGCCTTTATTAAGAAATTTTTGAAGTGATAAATACACTTTTTTATATTCAATTCTATTTCTTCTTAATAAAATAATAGCTAATAATTCAATCAATTTTAATCAGGTCTTCAATTATAAAATAGTTTACAAGTATAAGTAAAGTTTCAATTACAACCATTTCCAAGATTCAAGTCATTGAATACTGTTTAAGGATTTGAGGTATTTTGTACTGGTCATACAGAAGAGATAAAAATTATATTTTCTGCAGCATAAAAGAAATGATTTGAAAACTAAATATCTCTTATATTACACATACTTATTTTTATATTACTTTCATTTGGATAAAAATAATTAACGATGATTTTTAAAAACAATTTTTGACTACGTACAAAATTAATGTAACTTTTATTGCCAAAAAATGTAAAAATCTGTGTATAAAATAAAAAAACCTGGAAAAGAGAAAACTGACTCAATTTATTCTTGGTTTCAAAATAGAATCACGACAGCGCGCATTAAAATTCTCTTCAGTGTAACGAAAGTGAAAAATGCGTTTTTATACTTCGCAGCATATGCGAATGAAAGAAAAAGCACCAAAAAAGCAGACACCGTAGTAAAGATAGCAACTTTGAGACATTCTGTGGAGAAAATTCAGCGAAATTTTCCCTACCGTATCACCTATAAAAAATTCAACCCCTTATAGACCTTTTTAGCCGCAAAAGAGAAAAATATTACTATACCAAATACTGACTGTAGCGCATTTGTGGGATTTTTTCACACACCCCTGCTAAAAAAAATGGTAAAAAAAAATTACTCGTATGAGTAAAACCAGTGACATTTTATTTTTATTCATATTTCGAGGGAGCTTTAGTGTGCTGAGCGCAAAGATGATGGGAAGCTTTAGGATGGGTGTAACATATTTTTAAAAGATTTTGTTTTATATGTGTTATAAATAGAAGAAAAAAATCCTAAAGAATTACAATAGTTGACGTTTAAAAAAATCAAGACGATCCTACTTTTGAATTAAGTGGTAAGAAGTATTTATATTTATTAGAATTAGCAAGTAACAACTGCCGGGATTATTTATTTATAGAGAAGCTTATTTTTCTATTTTAAAGCAATTTTTTTTTTTACCTTTTGCTTATTCACTTAAGAGGATAAAATAAAATTAACTTCAAAGGGAAAATAAATTTCACTGAATGCACAAAGCATGATGTATTAAATTCTCTCCGAAAATCAGATTGAAAGAATTAAATTCGGGGAAAAGAGTACTTTCCTTTGATTGGAAGAGTAGTTAAAAATTTCTTCTTTGAACTAATGGTCCGTTTTAAACTTAAATTTGCAAGCAAAAAGTTCATAAACGCCAAGTGTACTGTATTTAATAATAACTATAATTTGATAAAATTGTCAAAGATATAATTTCGCAATTTTTTTATCCATTTGAATTTAGTATTGCATTGATATTGGGTATTTAATTTCCAGAGTAAAAGTTTAAATTTTAAGAATTTAATGAATAAAAATTTATTTTGAAACTTATTTTTTGCATAGCGCATTTATGCAAGTGTACGTTAAAAGTATTTTAAAGTACAATCAGTGTTGTATATTTCGAATATGTTTACATTATCTAAAAAAAAATAGTTATGTAAGTTTGAAATATACTTTACTGAGATAATTTTTTTAGGATGGATTGAATGTATCAGTTTTTCTCATATTTTCTTGTTAATAACTGTGAGCTTTGTAAAATTAATAATCTAAATAAAATTTTGGTCACCACAGTTTATTTTGTATTTCATCTTGGCTTGTATTATTTGTTTTTATCTTTCTGAAAACATGTATCCTCAAATTGCATATATATTTGAGATTTTTTTTAACTTAACTAAAAGTTTGTTTTTTTATATATTCATGAATACCTATCCCTTTTTTTATTACTTCTATTTTATACTTGTAAAAAATTCTCCTTATCATTATTCATATTTTGTTTGCAGCAGTTTTTGTTAAATGAATAAAATTATTTTTGTAGTTTTTTGACAGAGTTAATTTTTTAAAAAAAAAATAAGTAAAGTTTTAAAAGTGCTTTAGTATTTCCAATATTAAAATTTATATTTCAAATAAGATTTTATTCATTTGCTTCCATTAAGTCTACACATAATTTATTTTATATTATATTTTGAAATATCAGAATACTTAAAGTGAAAATTTTTCAGTTATTATTGCATACCTAATCAATAAATCCAACTTAACTCAAATCACTTTAGTGCAAATAAAACCTTTTTTTACAATCAATTAATTTCAATTTTGTCAATAAAATTCTAATTTTTATAAACTAATAAATTCAATATTAAGTTTTCAAAATATAGTTAAAACCGGATTGTTATTGTTATGAGTATTGCTTAGGAGCAGTTTTAATTTAACTTGATTTTTTTGTATTTTAAGTATTTTAATTTTACTTCTACATTTTGTATAATCAATTAAAAATACATAAATCATCTGAAATGAACTATTGTGTCAGAAATCTTTTTTTTGAAATTACAATTCTAAACAAATATATATGGCACATACGTATGAAGAATTTATATGTAGTTTTATAGGAAAAGATAATTCTTACATTTACCTTTGAATAATAGTAAAAGCTTAAGATTTAACTGTCATTTTTATGTCAATCACTTATAATTATTTATTGTAATGAAAAGCATTCATTTTTGATTATTTCCTAAAAGATTAAAAGATCAAGCAAAGAATATATGTTAAGCACGTACACAAATCTTACTTGATTCCGTTTCCTTTTTAAAGTAACCATCTTTAAATAAACAAGAAAGAATCATCTGTGAAAGTGACATTCGTTAAGGATATGTTACCGCTACCATCACACAAAAACTTACATTCTTCCAGAAGCTTTCTCCCAAATTGACCCCACGGCTTTCGACTTCTAAGTTTACCTCGCCACCCCTGCCGAAAATATTTTGTGCGTGACGAAACGAGCACAAAGATCCCCCAGTAGGGATCCCCTACTTAAGTGTGACAAACTTGAGGGAAGAAAGAAAAGTCAAGACTTCTTTCCCTCCGCTTCCCTACTCTTTTAAAATAAAGTTTCCTATCATTCTGAGTTAAGAAAATAATAAAAAGGGGAAGAATTCCTTGAAAATTCCTGCTTTAAAACAATAATGTTCCAAGCTTCAGAAGTGTCAAAACTTTGAATTGTGGGGTGATTTATTACTACCTTAAGTAGAGAATACTACTGATATAATCTTCAGGTTTCCGACGAAGAAAGGAGGCAAATTTTGAACCGAAATGACAAGTGCATGTTAAATTATTTGTTTTCGATATTACTTCCGGTTGAAAGATAATAGTTTTCTTAGTTAATCATTCGCTTGGAATACATTATAGATTTTTTTAACTCTTATTTAGCTTTTGCGTGAGAAAACAAGGGTAAAATTTCTTGAGACAGATAGAGAAAGGCATATAAAGATTTAAAATGCAATGGTTAGATATTCTATGATACACTAAAAATTTTATTTCGGAGGAATTTAGATATAAGAAACCAAGAAATAAAATAATCTAAGCCCATTTTTTAAGGTATATTCTTAAGTTGTTATAAAAATGGAATGGATTGCATTTCTGTAAAGAGCAACTAATATAAATTTCTAATAAAAGACATGTTCTTGTAATAAAAAAAAAAAATAAATGAATATTTAATAATAAATGCCTGTACTATATCAAAAATTTGGAACCAAAATATTGTTCAAATGACGTACATATTTTTCCATTAATATTTTTTTATCTATAGTTGTTAGCTAAAGGTATTCCTGACATGAGCTAATAGTTATATTTGTAAAACTAATATAGAAAATTTTCTAAAATGCATTTAAAAATTTATGATTTATATGAAAATTTCATGATTGCGAAAATTTTAAAATCATTAAAAATATTTGTCTCTGAAAATATTTTTGTAGAAAAGTATGTTACTAAATAAAAAAAAAATATCAATACAAATTATATTCCTACATTTTACAAAATATATTGATTTCGTAGAAACTAATTCATCAATCATAAATGTGGTGAAAAATGTAAATAAAATACATATACTTATTTAATATGAATCATAGAAATTTAACACATTCTATTCAATTTTTCTACATGTTGTTATTTAAATAGCATTCAAACTTAGTCACATATCTTTCATGGATATTAAATATATCAATAATAAATTCACAAAATTTTAGTTTATAGTATGCATTTTTTTAAAAAATCATATTGTGAAATTCTTAAACTGCAGTTTTAATACAGAATAAATCATATTACTATTGCTATATTCGTAGCGTAGTTTTAAACACGAAATTCTTACTTATATATAAATATGACTTATGAAAAAATGTGCCGCTTGAATGTTATACCAGAAACCATTAAAAGTACTTTGGCTAATGCATGCCTAGTTTATTTATTTTATAATTTCCAGTCACATATTAATCATTTACTTCACAACTATATAATGCAGTATTTTCATTAAATTAAAAAGGGATCATGCATTATATACATGCCTATTATTTTTATAAAATATTTTATGAAGAACAATTAAATTTATATGGTTTAGTTAAGACGCAATATATTTTATCACTTCACAAAGCTTTAGCACATATTTTTTTTATTATTTTAAAAATTGTAACTGTTGTACTTTAATTTTATAATTTCCATAGTACGGAATCTTATAATAAAAAGTTTTAGTAAAGTAAGTTCTTTGTTAATCACACATTTCTAATGGTTTATGATTATAGACGGATTTTTAAAATGTTTTTTGACACATTAATTATGAAAAATTTCAGCTTTATTAATTAAAATTGCTATATTTATAGTTATATAAAGCCTTACCTAAACTATAAAATGGAATCTTTTTCAAATTTAAATACATCCTCAAAATTCTAACTAAGATCAGTTTAAAAGGAACAACATAAAAATCCAAAAAAAAAAATTATAGTTCGAATAAAGCGTAAAAATACATAAAATTAAAATTTCTGTTAGTAAGCATTTTATGCATTCAGTAAGCATTTAATGAATTTATAAGCAGTAATTCTTAAAACATTACACTTTTCCCAATATTTGAATTAAAACGTTTGCCATCGGTATAATTTTTGTTTCCTAAAATACATATAACCAAGCATCAAGAGAGGAAAAATAAACTTTCCATAAAATTTAATCACCCTCACTAGTACATACCGACGATTGAACCGTAAAGATTACCCCTACACTAACACCTGAAAACGTTTAGGAGATTAAAAAAAGGTGAAAAAATCTCTTTAACCGTAACTGCTTCCATGACTAAGCGAAACCCTATAGATTAGTAAAAGCGACATTGGGTCCTTTAAAACTCTTGACAGATTTGCAATTTGGTTGAAGAAAAATTGTCTTTGGTGGAAAATTGGCTGATGATATATCGCTATTGTCAGCACAGTCGGGTACTAAAGGAATCATATTTTAACCACCAGTGGGGCAATATTTCTCGAAAGACCATATATAAATAGTATTTCGCCAAATTTGGCGAAATTCTGGAGAGCTCAGAACTTTTTAGGGAAGCGATAAGAAATTTATAGATCAATATGTTAACAGGGTATTTGGCATTTTGAAGTCTTCTCCCAGAGAATAATAGGGAATTTGGCATTTTTATGAGCTTTCCAAACTACGACTATTCGTCATCTTTGTGCTCTTTCCTTACTACTCTTCTCACTCACGCTATTTTTCATCAATTGTGTCATTGTTTGTGCTTCACTTAGCTGTAGGAAATGCATGTATATTAAATGTAGCGTACCATAAAATGTCACTATATATATATGGTGTGAATTAACGAATTATGTATTTTCTAAAAGATTTTATTGTGAACTGTAGAAAATGCATTCAGAATGTTGATAACTGCAATGTACATCAAACGCTAAAAAATGTGTACACTTGAAGTTTCCACATATTTTTCGAAACGAACATTGAATCTAATTTTTAAATAGCCAATAATATACTAAATTTTAAAAAAATATTTTCTTTAGATTTAAAATTGTTTTGTGACTTAGATGATTTGAATAATCTGTGTTTCAAATGATAAAAATATTTTATATTTTCAAAACAAAAACCCTTTGAAAATTTTACATATTTGTTTCCAAAGATAATATGTTATTATCTAATTTTGCTTAAATTATCATAAAAAAGCTGTATGCATATCTTTTGTAGGAGATATGCATATATCATTTTTACAGTTGCAGCTGTAAACCTGCATCTTTATCTCTTTTTTAAAAGTAAAAATTCATATTTAAAATTTAAAATACTTTATATGTGAATTTAATAATGCTGTTCTGAAATAAAAAAAAAAAATTCATTTTTGAATTTCAATGGCTTTTGATAAATGTAATTCAAATTGCTGTAATTTATTTAAAACAATTAAAGAATTAAATACATTTGTTTACAAGTAGAATAAATTTTAACATTTTGAATGCAGATATTTTAACCTTTTGACAAGCAGAATATATTTTTTTACAGAAAGTTTGAGTGAGTAAAAATAATTAAACTATTTTCAATATTTATCTTTTAACTTGGAGTAAAATTAAAAAAAAATATGTATTAAAAGCTAATTTTCATTGCAATCTGTTTTTGTTTCAAGCGTAGCTCTTACTATTTTTAAATAATCTAAAGAAAAAAATTAATGATTTTTTATACACTAGTACACAAATGCGAAACCATATATAGATATTTTTCTTACATTTTAAGAATACATAATAAAATCAAGAAATGATGGAAAATACAAATAAAATGTATTATTTTTATATTCAAGTAATTAATAGATCATATTTTATTTGAGTTCTTTTAGTTTTTCTATACTTATTTCTCTCAGCTATTATTTGTTTTAAAAAAATTATTTTGAACTAAAATATAGATCCACATATAGATTAATAAATTTGTACATATTTGCGAAAAGCATTAAGGCACATTAGTATTCCAATATTTGAATCCCCTTTAAAATTTATAAATATTATTTTAACAAAAATGTCCCTAATCGCGTCTAACTATTGAACTTAATCTATTTAGTTTCGGGCGTGAATTTGCATTTCTTCGTCATGATAAGATTTTTCTCCGTATTTTCTTCCCTTTTCATGCAATTTATTTTAAGTATCTGAAAAGAATAGCATCGTTCACGATCCGCTCATTCAAATTCAAGCAATTCTTCCAACCCAAATGGTTTGCAAAATGTCTGTAAACAAGGTTGGGAAAAAACCGTATCAGAAAATCCGCTTTTCTCTGGATTTTTGATTGAGTTTATACCTGGTCTAATATTTTTTTGGTGAAGCTGTTTCGAATTTAGTCGTTCTTTTTCAGGCAATTTCTTCTCATTAATTCATTCAAAAAAGAATTTGTTTCTGAGAAAAGCATAGAGACTTTGGCAGAAATTTTCAACAGAACTCTTTGTCTGAAGGTCTTACATTATTCATAATGCATAGCGGGAAAACTATTTTTTTTTATCTTCTTTTCAAGTTTAAAAGCTGAGATAATTTTTAAAAACACTGGAAACTGGTTTTTCCGTAGTTAATCTTTATTTATTTTTATTTTTTTAGAAATCTTAGGAAGGATAAAATTCAAATTGTTTTACTCTTAATTCCTATCAACAATAATGTAAAAAAAAAATTAAATAATGCAGATATTTTGCAAAACAAGTTTTGTTTAATTTTCTGTGAAAAGTAAAAGAGTCTTTTCCGAGCAAGTAATGATTTAAAAAAATCAAATAAGTTTTTTTCATCAGTTAAAATTAATAGAAGAATTTCCTCAATGTCCCATTACAATATTTTTTATATTAAATAAAATTTTAAAATGTTGAAAGTACATGTGAATAAATGTTTGTTAAAACCTGTTAAAATGAGTCAAGAAGTTATAAGAATTTGCAGGAAATGAATTTACTCAGACATTTTCTAGAATTTTATTAGTTTATACAATATAATCAAATATTTGTCTGCAAGATATGTAGTTATTTTACTCAGAACAGACATTTATTTCTGTGAAAAAATGTACTTCTATTATACTGTAAATCTATTGTACTGAAAAAATGTACTGTAAATCATAAAAATATCTTTCTTTATTTAAATAATTTTCATCAAATTATTTTTAAGTGTTAGTAATAAATGGAAGGAAATTAAATATTTGTTATAGTTTAAATTTATAATCAGTCATGTGTGTGTGAGTTTATCTATTGCTATTTTTTTTTTCATCTTTTTTCATCATTTTTTTGCATATTTTTTTCATCATTAATGCACTTGAATATCATATTGAAAATGAAATATGATATTGCATTTTATTCTATTGTAATAAAACTGTAACTCTTAGAAAGAAAACTAAAAATGCTTATGAACACTGATATTGTTTTTACGAAAAAATTAAGAATAAATGATTTGAATAATTTAAATTAGAATGAAGAATATTACCTACCTAATTTATTATATGTGCAATAGAAAGGAGGAATTATAATCGGAAAAGAAGGAAAACAGAAAAGTTTGCATGCAAATAAATGTATAAAAAAGTTGCAGCGAAGAAAAAATGATAATATTTTTCAGCAGTTAAGCTGTAAACGAGATTGAGAAATTATATAGAATCTATATTTAATTTTGAGTGATCTTAAATGAATAAAATATGTTCTAGAAACCAAATCAAATGCTAAAAAGATCTTGAAACAAAGAAGTTACATTTCCCGTAATATACATGTCTTGAAAATTCCAAAACACAATATAGTTCTTAGTGCCAGAGAGTCATTAATACCAAAGTTTTATTATATCTAAAACTTTGTCCAAACCAAATTTAATCCTTTTTTTATTTTAAGTAGAACTTATTATTATATTCACTTTGTTAGAATCAGTGTTTAAAATGTATTGATTACAAATTCATCGCGAATTTTACATTTCCCTAAGACATTTCTTTATACTTTTATTTGATTTTTAATTCATTTTAAGGGTTTGACTTTTAATTTGAAACAGAATAAATGTACAATTGGTATATTCAATTTTAATTTTTATATATCCATCTATGTAATTTTATCTAAAAAATAATTAATAACAAAAATTAAAATTGTTATTCTAGCATCTAGAAAAGAAAATAATAAAATAAGAAGAAAATTATCATAAGTTTTTGCAAAATTAATAGTGTTTTCGAATTCTTAAAATAATTATTTTTAACTTCAAATTTATTTGTAAATAATCGTCAAAATTGGAAGTGCATTAGGAAAATTATTTCTCATATTTCATATTTTTTTCATAACTGTCCCTGAGTAAACACAAAGAAAAATTATAATTGTTATAATAATCACAAAAATATCAAATATTACTTTATTTAATATTTACCATCACAGCATATTGCAGTCTTCGTAAAGAAAATAATTGAAATGTTCAATACTAAGGATTTGAAAAGGGGTAGAGTCTTAAAAATTTGACTTGAAAAAGTTTGAAGTCAGATATACTATTGTGAGAAGTACATTCATTTTAATAATTGGAAAGCAAAAACAACTAATCATAATAATTGTAATGGGGATTTGTATTAAACATAATTACTGTATGCATAAAATACGTTAGAATAGCATTTTTGAAAAACAACATTCAATTTGGTTTTTATATTCTATAAACATTAGAAAAATACACAGTTAGTTACGTGGAAATGTAAGTGATATTGTCTTAAAGTAATACCTGTAAAACATTTTGATTTTCAGGTGTTATTTTTTCTCTAAATTTGTGCAATATACAATACAAAGACCATACAAAAATGTTTGCTTTTACTATATACAATTTTTAATGCCATTAGTTGGGCAAATGGCTCTAAATTTTCAGAATATTCCAAAGCAGCTGTAAAAAGTAATACGATGAAATGAAACAAAAAATTTACACTTAGAATGAGGCAAAAAAATTTGCTCTTAAACACATTTACGGAGTAGATTCTGTTATGTTGCAAGACAAACGGAAAATTTGTGTAAAAATGTTTTGAATATTTTTTTTTATATTATTATAATTGTTTCATTCACTGTTACATTTTCAAAAATTGAAAAAAATATTTTCATCAATGAAATTGTAGCTACTTATACACTATATGAGTATTTTTAAGATTATTAAGTTTTATGTTTTAAGAAATTTCGAGAAAATACCTTTGCTAATGATTTCACATTCTTATTTTAATGGCTATGACGATCAAATATAAATTGAAATCCCATGTTTTCTAATAAAAACACATTATTTTTTATTACAATATACTACCACATTACTACCACACTATAAATTCATCATTAATTCAATTACTTTTGATTAAAATATACAATTTAATGTAAAATATTATAGTAATAACAATATGAGATAAATCTACGTTTAATCTGACAGTAAATATGTCGGAAGGAAACAAGCAATAAAATTTTATACATAATATTCACCAATTTTGGATATATAATAAAGCATACGTTACTTTCGAGCTACAGTGCAAGTGAACTATATTTTATCGGCCTAACTATTTGCGATCCGATCACGTCAAACGACTATTAAACATCCATCACGATGAAGTAATGTCGTTTTAATGAAAGCGAGTGTTCCGTGTGTATTTAATATCCAGAAACTGTCGTGGACCGAGCTTAATATTTCTTTCATTACCCGATCAGCAACCTTGCATCCCATAAGCTCTCGGTCGCTATAGCTACAATTGCAGTCAAGAAGTAAAAATGGAAAGGGCAAAATGTGAAGGAATAGCGACAGCGATATGTTGTTGATCATATTATTTTGTTTCTAAACGTAGCTCAACAAAAAGTAAAAATTTTTCAGATGACAAGAGCTGAGGACAGGAATATTATTATGGTATAGTGGTGGGAGTTTCCAAAAAAAAATCGAATAGAAACGCTGCTGCGTCTCGGGCTTTATTTCATATACGTGAAATTGTATGTATGAATCCAATTTCTCAGATTGCATTGTCCCATTTTTGTCCACTCAAATCTTGCGTGTTTATTTCACGAAAAATCTTGGACCACAAAAAATTGGATTTAAAACTCAATAGAAAGGATTACAGGAGTATCTTGCTTCGAAATAAATCAGATAATCAGTTTTGAGTAGTTTGAAATGAAGAATTTATTGCAGAAATATATAGTTTAGTTGTACTATATTCTACTAGAGAATAACTAATAACTCTTTAAGGGAAGTGTATTATAATATAAATGGCAAAAAAAAAAAGTTATTAAATATATATTTATTTCAGTATACATATTATGTATAGATAATTTTAATTATGTATCTATACTATTCTGCGATAGTTGTATAGACCAAAAGACCAATTTAATTTATCATATTTTTAATGGACTGTTCATCGCTTTGATTAAAACATTTTTTATTTAAAAAATCTGATTTTAAAACGCAACAGCTCGGTTAATACATTGGATTTAAGTGTTTACAATTGGTAGTTGTGTCAAAAGAATCTTAACTTCAGAACTTCAACTAATTTTAGTAACTAAATCCTGTAAGAGTCTTAATTAAAATTTGTTAATTTCTCATAAAATGAAATTCATGAGGCTGAGCTATTTTATTCTGGTTTTCTCAGTTAGATAAAGATGAAAAGAATTATCACTTCCTTGAGAATTATGATATAGAAATACGTATTATTCCTTTTTTAATATAATTTCACAATTTCTGATCATTATAAATAAATAATTTAACAGTATAATATTATGAGTTTATTACACAAGAATGTCAATAATGAACTATCCTATCAATAAAACATACTACATGATGCAACTATAATAGTTATTGTATAATCACACATATCATAGAAAATGAAAATAGCTAAATTATATATTTATGTAAAAATAGAAATGCAGAATATGCTCATTTTAGAGTATGAATGTTATTTATGACAATACATTCTGCAAATTGAAATTAGAAATTTTAATTTATTTTGCATATCTCATACACTTATTTTTTGTTAAATTATATCCACAAAAAAACTATTATGTTATTAAATATTTAGCTTCTAATATCTTATTTATAAAATTTTTCCATTCTAACTTATTCAATTTAATTACCAAAAGAATACGATCTTGATTAAAATAATTGTTGATTACATTTTTGGTTTATTAAACTAGACTGTTTTTTTCAATATATATCAAAGACAATCAGCGTAAAACCAACAAGAGTAAAATGTATGACGAACTTATTTATTTACAATTCAATATTTATCTAAGGATTTCACTATAACTCAAAAGAACGTATTGCCACAACAATAAAATAAAGACGAGCCATCTCCAGATCTTTTAACAACTTTCGTGTTTTCCTACCATATTTTATAGAACTTCCTTGACACATGGTTCCTTTCCTTCTGTTCTGAGAGGCCATTAATAACCTTGGTGAAAAATCTTCAGAAACATTGGCTTTACGTTTCACCTGGGAATATTTCTAAATCAGCAGGAGCCGAAGTCACAAATATGCCTAAAGGCAAGAAAGTTATGATGTCACATGGGAACAATTAGAGTGGTTCTAAGAAAACTTCTCATACTACTCTCTGGCATCAAACAAATGACTTGAAATTTTGAAAAAAAGACATTTTTACTTTGTTACTCTACGGTAGATAGCTTGTTGCACTTTTAGTGATTTATTTTCCTTATATTGAATAGATATTTGGTATAAAATATATTAAAACACAATTTATGTTATATTTTATTTGCAAGTAATAACAAAAAAGATAAGTGTATTCCATGAAAAAATTCTTAGACATAAAACTGATTATGAGAAATTTAATAAAATGTCATCCACAATACAAGACAAGAAATATTTTACTATCAAAGCTTTTATAAGCAAAATTATCTACAAATTTATTCAATCACTTTGCTATTCGATTGCATTAAATGTCGAATCTTATATTTCAAACGATAGCGACAGAATATATTTATTTAAAATGATTGAAAAATTAATTCCATCATTACATTTAGAAGAATAAATAAATGTAAATATTATTAATTACATAGAAAATCAAACAAATTATTCTGTAGTATCAAAAGAGTGATTCAAAATAATAAAACACAAAGAGGTGAAGAAAATATTATTTCACAATTACATGACTTTGTGAAATTTAAATTACATAATCCTCAAGATAAAAGCTAGCTATCAATTGTGATGTTTTTCAAGTAGCCAGATATTCCGATTAATCTATAAATTCAAAATTTTCCTAAATTAAGACAAAAAATTAATTTTCATATCAAATAATTTATATCTTATTAAGCACTTTTTTAGTAACTGTGATTTCATTTGTGTATTTTCTTGAGGGAAATAATATTTATTTCTTTAAAATCTAAGTTTACATAAGATGAAATTTAAATGTTTGTTCAAAATATACCTACTTGTAGATTTTTTGAATAGATTGAAAGTTTACAGAAAAATTAAATATGAACAAACTAGTCTAAGTATACTCACTGCATTTTCTACCAAACGACGCAATTTCAAAATAATTTTTCTGATCAAATTTCAATTTTCTTAAACTTCACTACTTTCTTTCTAGAGTTTGTAACTAAAAATTAATAAGTAACAATTTATTTTTTATTTCAAATGTTATTTAGAAAAAAAATTTTTTTTTTTAAATTTTATTTTATTATATTATTTTATGCTTTGATTTATATCTTTCCAAATATTTTCAACTTAATTTGTTTTTCAACTATAAAAAAATTGTAAAAAATTAAAATTTAGCATTAGATAAAAAATAAATTGTGTCACACAGGAACTGATAGAACATGCAAATGATAAAGATTTTAAAGGCAATGAACAAGAATTATGATCCTATTGTGCAACTTGCAAGGTATAAAACTGTTAATAGAGGCGGAAATTTATCTTTTTCGTCGTTCTGATGCCCTCGGAAAATACCTTATGTCATCAGACGTTTTCAAAAATCATAAACACGACTGAATGACTTCGAACGTCATGACTTCCAATGTCAGAAAACGACGCTGGATAGTCACATTAAGCAATGGGTCGTCACCTGCAACATTCAGACGCAGCTATGTAAGAGGTGCTATCAGCAATGGTTGCTGAGAGGATTTAGATGCAAGATCAGAAGAATATTAGACTGGTCAAAACTTCTCTAATTCTATTCGTATACTACTAAATGTACTACAGCCTTGTTTTTACCTCCTGTAGAACCTTTCACCATTTTATGGTATTTGTCTATAAGCTGCATTGAGCTGGTTGATTAAACTGGTCATTCTCATTCAGAAGATATTGTATTCAAAGCCCAACTTAACTATAGATCTAACGTGTTCGCTTAGGACCACTAAATCACGTTAAATCTATCGGTGTCGTAATGTTTTCCAAATTAAATGAAACATCTGGAGCATACAGGTGAAGTATTGGAAGTCTTCTAATTGGACCCAGATTTTAAATAACGAACACTTCCACCTTGCTGCTTTTATTTAACAGGTATAATTCAACTTAGGGCTAGGTGACGGGAATCATTCTGGTTCTAAAATAATGGCCCTTGGCTGAGAAGGGTTTAGCTACACAGTGGTCTTTAAGGCCTACAACATTGGTAGTATCGCTTGGAGTAGTGACGCAACCGATCACATGGTTGCTGTCAGACTTTTATCGCAAGTTTTTAGGAAAGTATCCCGTTTCAGTTTTGAATCAGATTATCTTCGTGTTCATGTCTGTAGAGGGTATGATTGGCTGTTTCAATCAGTTTTTGTTTTGCAAATGCATACAACCTGGTTTGACGGTTTGAGTTGTAATCACACCCAACATCAGTTCATCGCTCTAATCATCATCCATACATCTCTAATAGCTCAGGGATTTATTGATATCTTCCTCTGGCCGGTTGTATTACCTTCATGTCATTTTATTCAAGGGATAGTACCAAAAAACTCTAGGTCCTATACCACTGGTATAATTCTTTACAACTTTCGCGCCGTTAATACTTTTCACGTCTTCTTGGTCAACAAGATTTTACTATATCTGGGTCGTGGTAGGGGCAACTTCTGTTGAATGAATAACAGAATGTATTACAGAATGACGCATTTCGAGGTTCTATCAATCTTTACCAAGGCCTATAAAAGCATGCAGTGCAGCCAGAGATGGATTCACAAGCTATTGATCTGAACTGGAACTATAATCGTGATCTGTGGATGGTGCAAATGGAGTTGATTTTTTTTATCATTTCATTATCTGTATATGACTTGTGTTTGTGTTTACATATTTAATATAACTACTTTTTTCTTGTTGCTTTATATATATATATATATATATTCAAAATTAAATATCTCCACAACAAAGATTAATAAACTTATTCGGTAAATACGTTTATTAGCAAAACTATAAAAATGGTGTACAAAAGTTTCAAAAATTTAGTTACAAAAACTGATGGCAGATGAAGTTGTAATTGCTGTGTTATCTTATAAATAACCTGCAGAACATGCTTTGAAGTTTAAAGCGATCACGACTGTCGGATAGTGAAAAGAAGCTAGTGAGGTAATTGAAATAATGTATTCTATTGAACAACGTGTTTTTTGTATTGGAGTAGCACAGATTAAAAAATATTCCTATGGCAACAAAGTGCAGTTTTCAAAACCGATTCGATTTTCCAGTTGGACGTGATGTGAAATTTATGCGCACGTGCATGCTCCTCAAATCTTTGTAAATTCGAATGGACTGGCAACGTGGATGAAGATTGGAAGGGAAATGTTGGGCCTTCACAAGCAGTAGTCATTCCTGAAAACGCAGCCGAAGTTTCTGGCACTATTCAGCAAAATAAATAAATAAATAAATAAAACATCAGAAGAATTGCATCAAAGGCTGGTTTGAAATACGAGCACGGAAAAAATATTGAGAGGTACCCTTTAAATTTTACAATATAAAATCCAAAGTCAACAGGCTGTACCCACGAAAGCTGTGCAACAAAGAGTTGACTTTGATTCACAGCTCAGATTCTCACAATGATCGTAGGAAGGATTTAATGTGGGCTGCATCTGGTTCACAGATGAAGCCCATTTCCACTTGAATGGTACTGTAAATAAACAAAACTGTAGCTTTTGGGGTTCCGAAAATTCTCATTTGTGTGAAGAGAAACCACTGCATTTTCCTAAAGTTATTGCAATTTCTGCTGTATGTGCCAGGTGCATTATTGGCTCCTTCTTTGTGCGAAAAACGATTACTTATGAACGTTACGTGACAATTTTGGAACAATTTGTCAGCACACAGCTGTTATTGGAGGATCGACCAGGTATAGACTGGTTTATTGAAAAAGGGGCTCAACCACATCGAGCCAATAAAGTTTTTCGCTTTCTTCAAGATTATTTTGGGAATAGAGTAATTGCGTTAGATTATCCGAAATTCATTGACACAGGAATAAATTGGCCTCCATATTCTCCCGATGGGTCTCTTGTGATTTTTTTTCTGTGGGGCGCATATAAAGACGTTGTATAGAAGTGATCCCGCTTCTCTGGATGAGCTTGAATCGGCGATTAATGTTGCATGTGATTCCATTTCCGTTGAGACATTGAAAGACGTGATGTCAAATTTCATTTTTCTTTTACGCCACCTTATAATTTCGAACGGTGAACATTTTGAAGAAATTGTGCTCTGATTGCAAAGCCTGCTTGACTTTATTAATTTATTTAGACTCCTTTCAGAGAAAGTTTTCAGCACAAAGCGCCATCTGTTAACAGTTTTTGTTTCTAAATTTTCAAAACTCCTGTACATTAATTTTTATAGTTTTGCTTATAAATGTACCATTTACTGTATAACTTTATTTATCTTTGTTGTTGAGATATTTAATTTTGAATTAAGGTTTATATGCTGATCACCCTGTATAAATATATGAGCTGTTTATTTTAAAAGTCCATTTATCTTCAAATCGAGATATTTAAGTGTTAATGAATTTAAAAATATATGTGTAGGAAACTAATGAATTATACCAATTAAGTGTATCTAAAGAAGTTAAATTCATAGTTCTTATTAAATGGTAACAATAATTGAGTGAATAATATGCATTTTCTTATCAAGAGTGGAATTAGGCAGCTTTCAAAATTAACAACTAGATTCATTATAAACGTTCAAGTCCATTCAACATAATTTAAGATCTTCAATTCGAAAAAAAAAACAATACTGAATTTATTTTACATATCTTTAAAACACTTGGGAAATATAATTTATGTGATTTGAAGCATTTTTAACTGCATAATTATAAACAAAATGACAAATATAAATTTATTGCAAAACAATGTACTACTCATCTACATTTTGTGAGTAATTTATCACTTTGTTTGTCTGTCAGAACTCTATTGGTTACTAGTCTCAGATTAATGGCAGGCATCCTAAGGTCTGGCACAGGATTTTATTTAAAAAAAAAAAAAAAAAAAACATTTTGTGGGTGTGAAAGGGATTTAAAGAAATTATGATTTTCCGGTAATATATATCGTAATAGGTAAATTATGTTCTTGAAATTTTCTGTTGTGATTTATCTGATATTTTTATACAGTGAAGTCAATACAATGTTTTCTAGCTTCCTTTGTCTACTCCGATGTATTCAGGACTTTAAAAGTTTCTTTCTCATTAATTTAGGTCTGATAAGAAAATTTTATACAATTCATTTCTGACAAAACACATGCAACTTATTTTTAACAAGTTTATTGATTCTCCATTAGAACTCTTTACATTTTTAAAAATTGCGTCTTTAAGCGTGTTTAATAATTTTGTTGATACAAAATCTTCTTATCTCATTTTTTTTAGAATAAAATTATTTCCTTTCCAACACATTTTAATAATCTTGTAATAATTTCTGAGAATTTTTATCATTTAGTAAAAACAAATGTTCTGGTATTGAAATTTGAGATGTTTGATTTCCTTATTATTTTCCAAAGTATGGACAATTTTTAGATTCATTAAAGCTGCTTTAATGTTTATATTTTGTCAGGAGCACATGTCACTGTAAGCTTTAATGCGTCTTTCACTTCTTAAATATTTATAGAATGCATGAAATAATTTTTTGAGCTCCTCTGGAAGCAATAGTTTCCTTCCAAACGTGCATGTAAATAATAACGTTATGAAAATTGTGAATATCCAAATTTTGAACATATATATTGTGTTTTTAATATGCTACTGAGGTAGTCAACTTGGAGCACTTTCAGCCCAAGTCAACTTCATTTATTACTTTCATCACTAGTTTCCAACGTTATCAATAATAAATATCTAAATTTAAGTATAAATGGAGTTGTACCAATTTCAAACTACATGGTTCAATTATTGAACTAACTCTGAAAACTTATGTGTCAAGAATTATCGCATTTGCTCGGAATATAAGCAACCTGAAATTCTTTACTAATAAATAACATGAAGTTATACATGAAACCATGGTAACCGGAAAAAATTGGAAAATAGTGTTAGTACACTTTCAAAATTAACCGCTATATAAAATGAATTAATCATTTTAGAACTTTAAAAAATAATGTTGAATGTTTAAAATTGAATAAAAATGTATATGAGAGTGTAAATTATATATTTAAAGCTCAATGAATACTGCTATATATTCAACATTTAACTAATTGAAAATTTATTAAATTTAACGATGTATCCAGCATTTTTTGAATTAATAATTAAATTACAAAACATCGTGGAAACTGAATTGTGAACTCTGTATTACATTTGAAGAACCATATAATGATAATTTTCTGAAATGAAATGAAATATAATTTGTAATGTATATTGTCTGGATCTTTGATGATGAAGATATGCCATTAATTTAGATTTTGCGGAGGAGTGTAGTGGTGCATGAAATTGATTTAATATTGGAAATAATTATTTTTAATATGTTGTGGAAATAAATTTATCATTGAATTTCTGTCTTTATAAATGCTATTATTTTTCTTTGAAAAGAAACATTTAATTAGTACATGATTTTGTTACCTCAATGCCTAAAAAATACATTTTACAGATATGATTAATTCTTGTCACACAGACACT